>APFE030774924.1:12164-26274 GCA_000404065.3 Pinus taeda
CCATGCACTGGAGTTTCATAATGTGACTGCTGAAGAAGAATATGAGGATCCAAAGAACATTAATATCCCAGAGGCAGAAGGCCACCGCGAAGTTGAAGGACCACAGATAGAGAATCCATACATCATCACACCATTGAAGACTAGACAAGTGAACATTGGCATAGAGGTGGAGCCAAAATTTGTAAAGATTGGAGATTACTGTGATGATGCCACTATGGATAAAGTCATTGAGTTGCTCTGTGAGTATCAGGATTTGTTCCCCACAAATATTTTTGACCGGAAAGGTATCATAGGAGATTTAGATGTAATGAAGATTACCTTGAAGTTGGACGTGAAGCCGATTAAGAAAAGACCATAGTGCCTTAATCCCTAGTATAAGGAAAATGTCCACTTAGAGTTAGATAAGATGCTTGAGGCAGGAATTATTGAACTAGTAGAGGAGTTTCATTGGGTGAGCCCAGTGGTAGCCCATGAGAAGAAGCATAAGGGAGAAATACGAATTTGCGTAGATCTCAAGAAGCTTAATGATCCCTGCATTCATGATCCTTTTTCGACACCATTTATAGATGAAGTACTGGATAATGTTGGAGGACAGAAGTATATTCATTCACTAATGGGTTCTCTAGATACCATCAAATTAAGATTGCACCAGAAGACAGGAGAAAGATGACCTTCACGACAGAGTGGGTATGTTTCTAGTATACAGTGATGCCATTTGGGCTTAAGAATGTGTCGACAATTTTCTCATGCATAGTCATCACAGTGTTCAAAAAGTTCATTCACAAATTTTTGGAGGTATATTTCGATGACTGGATAGTGTTTGGACTGGTAAAGAACCATGTAGCTAGTTTGCGCTTGATGTTGGATACATGCCAAAGGTACCATATCACACTAAACCTGAAGAAATGCTTGTTCTGTGTCCCTTTCAAAATATTGTTGGGTCATGTGGTGTGCAAGAAAGGATTAATGGTGGACCCTTCTAAGATCATGGTCATAGTTAATTTAGATGCGACGAGAAGTATTAAATAGCTACAGACAAGAGTCAACCATATATGATATTATCGGAAGTTCATTAAAAGTTATGTTGAGATTACTACGCCTATGGAGAAACTACTGGAAAAGGACACTAAATTCAAGCGGATATCCCTGTTAAGAAGTCCCAATTAGACCTCAGACCATTTGGTGTAGGAGTCCCAGCAATGAGTCTTAAGGTAATTCCTTAACCATGATGTCACAAAGAGGCAAGTAAGATAACTCTGTCTATAGCAAGGGTGTGACTAATACCATGAGTCAAGGAAGGTGTATGAGAGATTCTAACACTTTGAAGGGAGATTTAGGTGAAGGTGAGTTCCAGGTTGAAAGGGAAAGTCCCAACTTGCAGCTAGCAACACACAACACAAAAGGACATGCACAACTTTAGGTAGAGCAGTCCACTTGGGTGTGGCAGTCACATCATACAAGGTGAGATAACACGTACATCACTGACAGATCAGTCCGAGACGAGTGTCACAATTGTTACAGGAAAGTTCATGTGAAAGGTTTGTTTGATGTTTGGCAGAGCAATCAACATGAATGGTGACATCATTAACAACATATACAACACATTAACTACAAGATTCATATAATTTCATACAAACCAATTGATACACAAAATGTTAAACAACATATATCATTAAGGCAATTGAAATAGTCCAATTACAATAACAACATATGCATGAAAATGCGCAAGCTCTTATTATATAAAGAATTTTAAATCACAATCATACAATACATCCATGTAAGCCTGCTAGCCCCAATAGTGAAACATTATAGCCACATCTGCCTGCTCCTCCAAAGAGATGAACTAGCTTTGTGTAGTGGAGAAGCCAAGGCACGATACAATATTGTCTGAGCTTTATGCAAGATAGTCTTATCAGAATCCTAGCTGACCAAAAGCCTATACAATGAGTTATGAGGGACTATTTATAGCAAAGGTTGGGGTGAACCTTGACATTCCCCTTTGGGACCATTCAACTATCCCCATGACTCTTCACCTACTCTATGACTATTACATCCACTCTTGACACTTGAATTACACTTGACGTGACTCAACATTACAATTCACATGTACACATGTCAAAAATGGCTTGAACAAGCCAAACTAGACATCATCCTGACTCAAACAACCATAGAAGTTGAACTGCTCGACATCCTCATGCTGATCAATAGTAACATATTGATGCCAAGATTGGTAGTCTTTGATAGTGCCTGTTTGTTACACTGTGACATCCATATCTAGCCTGAGCCTTGCCTCCATAGCATCGAGGTACACTGCTTGAGCTCCTCTATCCAACTCGTCTAAAATAATGTGCATCATTGTCTTGAATTTGGCTGGACCAACAACATAATTGTGCATGATGTCTACACTAATAGGAAAGTCGGGGTTGGTGGCGATGTGCATCAACTTGTCGAAGTACGAGTCAAGCTCCTGTTGGACCTGCTTCTTGGTCTTCACTTGGGTGAGAGTCCCAAGTGATGGGATTGGATGTGTGTGAACCACAACCTGCATGCTCTTGAATACTCGTGCATAGGAAACATGTATGCCAGTGATGAGTTGTGGTAGGTCCTCATAGTTTAGGATTTGACTCCGGATATGTGCTTGCATCTCGACCGCATTGGCCATCGTCATCTTTGGCAAGTGAAGTGGGGCTCCCTTGTACTTCATCATCCATGCTTGCATGTTATCAACAATAGCATGTATATTCTTCAAGATGCATGCTATTTTTACACAACAATGCTGCCATCCATGGATATGAATGACTACTTGGTGCACAGTACCAAACTTGGAGTAAAATGCTCGCATAACTATGTCCAGGGACATTACTTCATCTAGTATTGACTTATTTAGTTCAACTCAAGAGGACATCGTCACCAAGTCTCCTTCTTTCTTAGACACCTATAGTTCCTTCTCCATATGCTCATTCGCCACTATTAGGAAATGAACAGTTCAACTAGTGGCTTTGACATACACTCTAGTTGCATCGGCCAAAGAAGCTGGATGCTTGTTCACATCAGTCACAATCACTTACTCTTAAAATTGTGTAGGGGATGTTTGGTCATCCAAATTCAGTACTCTGTGAGATTGCACAACTCTGTGGTGAGATTCATCAAAGGAGATATTGTGCACCTCTACTTCTAGTTGAACAGTAAGGATCTTAGTGCTTCCTTGTGATTCAAGACTTGGTCATCATCTAGATGCTTTGAAGTGGGTGAGTCAACCTCTCTGTGGTGAGGCATGAGGTAAGCATCCTATTCCAACTCCCATTTTTCCATGTCTGCATCCAACTATTCCAGAGCTTGTTCAATCTCATGAGAAAAGTCTTGGCCCTGTGAGGGTTCACCCTGTTTCCCTGATGCCAGCTATTCAGAAGAATCAAATGCCTATATGGTTGCTTCTTCATCTATCTGCACATGATTCACCCCCTGTTGTGTCTGTTGTTTCTATGCTTCCTTCTCTTGTTGGTGCAACTCTTGTTCTCTTTGGAGTTGCTCCCTCAGCTCATGCAACTCCTTCTCTACTTCTTTTATTCTCTTCTTATCCCTCTGCCTTCGCATGATGTGCTTGTCGCGTTGTTGCCTCTTTGGCTGAATAGCCATAGCTACTTGTTCTGCAAGTGGATCTGCTCAAAACTTGCAGCTTTTCTCCTCTTCCATGTGGTCGACAATCTTCCTCTTCCCTTTGTTGCGCACATGTATGCTTTTCTCTACTGCATCTGTTGTTGCTCCTACTAATACTACTATTGGTGCTCTCCATGATGTTGCTTCATGCTGTTGTGCTAATCACTTTATGATGAAGCTGGCCTATTCATTGGCTCTAGAAGAATTGTAGCATTACCTCCATGAGTCTTCCTCGATCCAATGACATTCCCCATGGATCTAGTTGAACTGAACTCTTGCATAGTGATCCTTCACAATGAAATGTGAGTCATATGGGTTGAAGTTTCAGAGGTCAAATGGGAACTTCTTCATTTGTTATGCTTCGACATCCGCTTGCTTGATGCTTTCGATCTCATATAACCTAATCCGGAATGGAAGGCCGAGTGAAGGTGCCTTATTCTTCCACTTCAGTCTAGCTGTCAATCTTGCTGAGATGTGGTGTGCTACTTCTTGCATGACAAGCACATCCAAGGTGAACTTTGGCAAAACATGTGGAGTCTTCTCCACATTGAACACTTGAATGAATGTGCCAGACGTGAGGAGTACTAATCTACAATGCCT
The DNA here is from genome assembly GCA_000404065.3 of Pinus taeda. Classification (NCBI taxonomy): domain Eukaryota; kingdom Viridiplantae; phylum Streptophyta; class Pinopsida; order Pinales; family Pinaceae; genus Pinus; species Pinus taeda. Next base: position 16,422 of record APFE030774924.1, read on the forward strand.
AACGATGCCTTCATCACTTCCTCTGACATGTAGGGTGGATCATGTTCAAATATCAACCTGTACACTAGGATGACAAAATGGTTAGACAATAGAATGATCACTCCTCTGAAGTAGCATTCAGAAAATAACTTGAAATACGTGTTCACAATAGTCTCCACCAGTGACCATGCCCACTCTAATCCCGAGAACTCATGTCGGTCACAAACTACATCGAGAATGTAGGAGGACATGTAAATATCTCCATGCATGCCTTCGAGTGACTGTCAAGCCTGAGTGACTTGTCCCTTCAGTTGATGAGCTAGTATGCTAGACCAATTGCATGGTCTTCCTTCTCTAGCTAGTTAGTCCAGCGTGATCACCTAAAATTGAGGGAAGGCCTCAGTGCTTGCTTGGGCACTCAATCAACATGCGAATATGGCCAAGTATTGGTATGCCTTCCTCAATATATTTGTCTTATAGATTTGGTTGGGTGTCATCTTGAAATGAGATGGCCCCTTTACCCGATCATTGAGAATGTCTCTGGAGTGAGCTCTGTTGTTGAGCAAGCTGAATAGAGTAGTCACGATAGTTATCATCTCAGTCATCGAATACATATCATTGTAATCTATTTCCGACAAGGTTGTAAGCTTCATCCCACTCACACTGCTCAAGGTCATCGTCTCGAGGTCAGTGTGAGAAACGATCCAATAAATCATGTCTGCGGATGGGAACGTTGGGTATCTACATGAAATCCGGAACAAGCCGGACTTATGAATATTGACGTACACCTGACAGTCTTTGAGGTCTTCCCTAAACGTGCATGCAAATGTTTCATCCACCTCTTGCCACTTCAGTTGATGTCCTTGTCTAGATAAAACTTCATATGATGTCCTTGTCTAGATAAAACTTCATATCTTCATAGATCGACAAACTAGAAGACACCTGCTCAACTACTACTCCAACTGTAATACCATTAATATCTTGAGATCCTATTCTCTTAGAATCCTTTGAGATAGATGAACACCTGAAATATCTAGAAACAATTAGCATGCATGGCAATAAATATTTCAGTGAAAACAATGAAAATCACGGAATGACACAACACATACCTCAGGAACTGATGAGAAAGATTACACAAATTTTACATAAAGGCTGAGTGACTGGTTGCCAGAATTGCACGAAAGGCAGTCTAGGATATCTCGGAGGTAAGAGTGGCTACTAGATCGGTGAAATGTGTAATCCATTCACGGAGCTAGCTGCTGGGGTTGTGCAATGTGCAATTCCATCTTAGAAGGACTGTTGGCTGAGGGACAGATTTTCCCAACTTCTTGGGCCAAGCAACCACTATCCTTTAGAAATGTGAAAAACAGTCCTAAAGGGTAGTGTTGGGTAAGAATGAACATTTCTAGGGAGGAAGGTAAGCCTTCCTTCCCCGGATTCTGTAATGTAGCCTTGGTCAAGGCAAATCCCAGGCCAAGGTTGGTCGAACTCGCCGACGGGAAATTGAAAGCAAGTAAGACAGTAAAATTCATAGCAACACTAAGTGAAAGGAAGAAGTGATTAAGAGTGCATGCAAAATTTGAATGAAATCTTAAGCAGACATATCAACATGCATGTGGTTCAGAAGTTTGTCAGTTCGTTAAACATCTGTGCAAAACAATGTCATGCATGCGAAAATAGTGAGATATGAAAGAAAACTGAAACAAAGCTAGGACAAGCTAGAATACATGTAAATGAAAATAGGTGTTCAAACAAATCAAGAAAATAGCACTCACATAATTGAATACACAAAAAACAACAAAAATGTTGAAAAAGACAAGTTGCCACTTACCCCTGAATAACTGAGTCGGATGTGTCAAAGAGTCCTGGATGTATTGTGGGATGTCAAAGCTCCAAGATCAATGTGAATGAATGAGCTTTGATGCGTCAAATAAATAAGTTTGGTCTCATGACACGAATGCCACAAATCTAGGAAAAAGCAACACTTGGAGGGAAACTTCGGGTATTTGCATGGCAATAGTGATTATCGTTTATGCTATCAAGGAAAACCTGGTTTGGACAGGCTGTTGGATATTCATGGCTTTGTTGATGTAGACTAGGCTGGAGATATGGATCAGAGAAGATCTACAAGTGGGTATGTGTTTAACCTATTTGGAGGTGCAGTCAGTTGGATAAGTATGAAAACATCTGTAGTGGCATTATCAACTACAGAGCCAGAATACATGGCAACCACTCAAGCAAGCAAGGAAGTAATCAGGTTGCACAGATTGTGTTCAAGTATGGGGTTAGTACAGGGAGCTATAAGAATAGACTGTGATAGCCAAAGTGCAATTTTCTTCGCAAAGAACCCTACTTACCATTCAAAGACAAAGCACATTTATGTTCAGTATCACTTTGTGAGGGATATGATAAAAGACAAAAAGGTGTGGCTGGTAAAGGTGGACACATTGAAGAATACTACAGACGCATTGAAAAAATCTGTGAGAGCTGAGAAGTGCTCTTGGTGTAGAGAAACAATGGGAATTGTAGGGCTAGATAAATGGCTAAGCTCTCTTGTGGCCCCCCTATGGGAAGAAAACAACAAGTGGGACAATGCTAGGTTGTGTTATATTATTTCCACGACTAGCTCCCCTAGTTAACCGGGGGGTTAGAGGGGGGACAAAGTGCCCCCTTCGTTGGGTCGATTCCGTACTAGGGGCATTACTATGGGTTTGAGGGGGGCAGTTAGCTACCCTCTATGGGGTCCGGGGCAGCACCCCAGGTAAACTGTTTTCGAACCCTATATTAGGTGGGTAGACCTACCTATGGTTTTGTGCATGGTTTTCACACATGGTTTTAGGTGTGATGGTTTTTAGTGCATGGTATTGGATGGTTCGGCATGTATATATATGTATTATAACATTGAAAGGAACATAGTGAAAAATCAAGTTGGTAGTCTCGTTTTTGGGATCCAGGGGAAAATCTTTGTGTATATATGTTTAATGTGTTATGATCTCGCATCGTTTATTTTTTGTTCTTCGAATTCGTATGCAAGTAATTTTTGTATCGGGCTAAAACCTACATTTCATATTAGAGGCCCAAAAGTCTGGACACATTCGCCATCCACTGTACTTCTTTAGAACCATGAGCACTGGAGATGGATAAGAATTGGTTTTCACATTAATAACACCAACATTGAGGAATTCGTCAATGATTTTATCAATTTCATTTTTTTGGGAAAAAGGACGTCGATAGGGGTGGACATTTGGCATTTGGGTACCTAGAAGCAAAGGGATGTTATGATCATGTTCACCCCTAGAGGGTGTGAGCTCCTTAGTTTTTTCGAAGACCCACAAGTGTTGATATAATACCTATTTCATATCAGGTTGAATGGGAGGAGGAGTGGATATAAGGGGATGAATGGAATTAAACTGTGCTACTATCCCATGATTGCCTTTTTCTAAAAACTTCTCCATTCGATGTGAGATGATGATAGTAGGAGCACCTGCCCTGATTTCTCGCAGTGTAGGTTTGGTCATTTTTCTTAATGATCATATAGAACTCCTAGAAGCCCATTGTGATAGGAAAACTAAGAGAAGCTGCCTTGACTGGAGGTCCAGCTTGGTAAAATATTAGGAACCATGCAGTCCATTAAGCATATCATCGACTACTAGGATTGGAAATTTGTACTTGATGGTGAGCTTCTCAAGGGCCCTAAAGTCTAGACACATTCGCCATTGAATGTCTTTCTTCAGAACCATGAGCACTAGAGATGGATAAGAGTTGGTGTTCGGATTAATAACAGCAACATTGAGGAATTCCTTAATGCTTTTTTCAATTTCATTCTTTTGGGAAAAAGGATGTCGATAGGGGTAGAGATTTTCCATTTGGGTACCTAGAAGAAAAGTGATTTTATGATCATGTTCACCCCTAGAGGGTGGCAGATCCTTAGGTTTTTCTAACACCCACAGGTGGTGATATAATACCTATTTCAAATCAAGATGAATGGGAGGAGGAGTGGATATAAGGGAATGAATGCAATTAAATTGTGCTACTATTCCATGATGGATTTTTTTCTAAAAGTTCTCCATTCGATGTGAGATGATGATAGTAAGAGGACATGCCTTGAGTTATCCTAGTGTATGAGTGTGGTCATTTTGTTTAAAGATCATATAGAAGTACTAGAATTCCATTGTGATAGGGAAACATTTCTGCCACCATTCGACACCAAGGACAATGTTGCAACCACCCATTTCGATGGAAAACATCTCAGTTTTGAGGTGATAATCACGCATTTGAAGCTTAATATTTTCACAATATCCTTTACATTTCATGGTCCCCCCATCAGTGATAAGGAGATGGAAATTAGGACCACCGTCACAAAATAATGAACCTCTTATGCTACTCTCTTATGGAAAATGTTATTTGTGTTGCCACTATCAATAAGCACCACTATTTGTCGATGTTTAATAAAACCTCATATTTTGAGAGTTTGGGGAGAAAAGATGTTAGCCATGGCATGGAGTGAGATGATTGTCTCATCTTGTGTAGCTAGATTATTATTGTCAAAGTCAGTTAGGGGGTCATCCTCTTCCTCCTCAGTCACTTTAGTGTATGGAGCTTCATTAATGGAACTGGTTTTAGTAACATCAATTTAAAAGAATTTTGGTTCCTCGCATTTATGTCCCGCAGAGTATTTTTCATCAAAATAATGGCAGATTCCTTGTTTCCGTCTTTCAGACATTTCTGTCGGAGACACTTTTTGAACCTTAAATGTTTGGGTGCGTCCCATAACTGAGGTGGGATGTGCCCATGTGATGAAATTTGTACGATTGGATTTGGCATTTAAATCCACTTCTACCTCTAAGGCCTTGTTGAATGCTTCCAACCAAGTAGTTGGGTGATGCATTCGGACATGGGCTTGGATAGCTTCCTCAAAGCCACTGATGGAACATTCCAAGTAAAAGGATTCTCCTAGTCTAAGTAAAGAGCTCCCACATTTATTTTAGTGTCATATTCCCAGATATTGTTAAGGAAAAAATATTGTTCCTTTTATGTCACCCATACCGCCTCGTTAGAGCCATCAATTTTGTACATGTCTAGCTTGGGTGTCCGGTGACTAAAATATTGGTGACCTCCATGGAAATGAATTTCATGGCTCAATTATCCTTCTACATGTGCATGAACACTATGTTCTTTCCTTATGGGTTCACGAGATATAGTGGATCTGACCTGTAAATATATGATAAAGCAAATATACCCAGAAATAACAAGAGATAAATAGATAAACTTGATATCTTTATTAATATCAACCCTTGCGGTAGGGTGACACCATACAATCACTCCTTAAGGAAGGAGAACAATCCACAAGCAATATGCTTTCAAATACAATAATCTTTGACATCTCTTAGTGGGGAGCCTCTAACCTCTATAGAGGTTTCATACATACAATACCATGGGTCATTACCATGGGTCTCTCAATACCATGTATCTAATACAATGGGCTTCCTAACTACTTGTGGTTCCTTACATGATGGAGGTTAACCACTTTATTTATTAACTATGGCCCATCACATTATTACATTATTCCCTTGGCTACCTCCCTCTGTACCCTATAATATCCCCCCTAGGTATACTACATTCCACCCCCCTTAGACATGTTTCATCCCCAAAACATAAGAAGAACACAAATAATAAGATCTGCTCAAAAGAATAGTCCACTAGTACCATGCACGTGCATCTAGCCATCCTAGAGACATGTGATTGCTCAATCTATCTCGTGCCTTGCTCGCTTGAGCCAGGAGTTGATCCTGGCAGTTCCTCTATGTTGATGTGATGTGGTTGGATCTTTGCACCTCTCTATCTATCGTGTAGGGGTTGTTGTCCTTGTGGCTAATTTGTTGCCATATTGTTGGTTTGTATATGGTTCGCAAGCCTTGGTTAATCCACCTTACATTCCTTAGGCTAGAACTTATGTTCATCTTGGTTAATCTACTATTCCTAATGGACATGGCCAGATCCAATTCAGGAACTATCAATACCCTCAAGGTATAACCATAGGAATTGTCTAGCTACCCTTGTAGCAACAACGACAACCATCGGAGGAGCAAGGGAAACCTTCGTAGCAGCAAGGGAAACCATTACAACAACAAGGGCAACTATTACAACTGCAAGGGAAACATTTTTCACAGTCGCAGTAACCTTTGCAGCTGCAAACTCACTTTGTTCAACAATCCTCCCAACCTTTGTAGTAGAAAGGTCAACCTTTACAACAAAAAAGTCAACCTTTGTAGCAACAAGGTCAGCCTTGGTAGCAACAAGCTTTATATGTGTATCAACAAGGTTAGCCGTTGCAAGGTCAAGGTCAACCCCTGCAGTAGCATGGCCAATCTCCCTACATCCAGGATCAAGAGGTCTAGTAGCCTTATAATATGTACACCACGTACAATGGTTATAAGCAGCCTATGATAGGGAAGTATCATGGGAAAGCATTGCAACAACAAGGGAAACTATTAAAACTACAGGGGAAACCTTCTCCGTAGTCACAACAACTTTTGCAGCTGCAAACTCAGTTTGTTGAACAGTTCTCACAACCTTTTCCCTCACAAGGCCAAGCTTTGCAGCAGCAAGGTGAACCTTTACAACAGCAAAGTCAACCTTTACAGCAACAAGGTCAGCCTTGGAAGCAACAAGCTTTATATATGTATCAGCAAGGCTAGCCCTTTCAAGGTCAAGGTCAACCCCTGTAGCAGCATGGCCAATCTCCCTACATCTAGGATCAATAGGTCTAGCAACCTTATAATATGTATACCATGTACAACGCTTATGAGCAGCCTATGATAGGGAAGTATCAGGTGTACCCTAGACCTACAGTGATTTCAACTCTCTCGTCATGGATTTCCTCACTCATTTCTAATTGTCAGTTCGGTATGAAACTAGCACTCATTTTCTTACGTCCCTTAACAAAGAAACCATGACCTACATTTTTGATCATATCCATGAATGTAGATGTTAGCGTCGCCTCATCAAGTTTGAGATTATTGATGATTTGTTGACAGAATGGTTCATGAAATCATTTGTCAAAAAAATTTCTAAAGACATAACTATGGGTGGATGTGTTACTGAAGACAATGCTATCACCCAGGCGTAGTATTTAAACTTGGGCTATTCACAATCTGGAATATTGTATGAGATGTTAGCTAATTCTTTGAGACCATCATTAGGTCTGACAATAGTAAAGTCGCCGAATACACCACCTATTGACAATGTAATAAGTTCCATGTCTTAGAATTGCGTGAAAGCGTCTTCGAAGTAGACATATGTCTCGAACACTAGTTCCAATAATCCCTCCAAAAATTTATCCAGTCTTGGCAAAACCTCTAAGGTACATGTTGTCTAGTCTACTGCAGCAGATAAGACCTCTAAGGGTAAAAACAAGGGCAAAGGTAAGGCTGAAGTCGATGCCCCAAAACAGGACCCTCCTAAATCCTTTGTTGATGATGCTTCTAGAAGAAAGCTGAAATATCCTTGCCTCATCTGTGAGGAGTATCATTACACTAAGGATTGTCCGTGATGATGTGAAGTTAGTTGCTTACTAAAAGGGAATCCGGTTGTCCTAAAAGAGCCCTTTCAATCATAGCAGACTGAGTTGGTAGACCAACCTCAGTCTTCTACTTCCTCAGGTTCCCAAGTGTTCATGATGCAAGGTTCATCACCTATCTCTATCACTACTTGAACTAAGGACTATCAAACCATGTCTAAGCAGACCATGGAGAAATAAGCCACCAATAATGCTTCTACTTCTACTCCATTTAGTTTTGTTCTACTCCATATCGAGCACCGTAATAGTGAGTCTGTCATCCAGCCACCTCCCAAAGGTGTTATTCGGAAGTCATCTTTTAATCTAAACACTAGATCTATGTAACATTACAATATTATTGAGTATTTAGTTCAAGCACCTTCGCCGATGTCTCCCTTCGCAGTTCTCCAATCCTATCCAATGCAGCGGATGTCATTGTTGTCTGTTATAGGTGTTATCGATCCTTCGGATTTGATTCTGATTACTTTCGATGTATAGAATCATGTGCCTCTTCTTCATCACTAGATTTCATTTCTAATACAGTTCCTTATCAAAGGAAATATGATTTATCGAACGGTTATTAATGAAGGCACCTGAACCCACGTCATCTTAGTTTCATGTTGGAAAGCTATTAGCTCTCCCTCTCTTAACCAGTCTCCTAATACCATAGAAGCCTTTGATGGTGGAGGTTCATGTCCATATGGAATTCTTATGAACTTGTTGATTACATTAGAAGGAAATACTACTAAATTAGAAGTACAAGTTGTAGATGCCAATCTCAACTACAACATTCTTCTTGGTTCTGCATACTTTGTTTTCCTAATGAAGGAAAAATTGTCACACTTTATCAACCATCCTTATTTTCTTCTGGTTCATCGAACTACAATGTTCCTTATATGGTAAATACTGAGACTCCTTATGAGAGTGTGGGGGCACATCTCTTCAAAGACTCTGCTTTAATGGGCACCTTTTCTTTCCCACTCTGAATGTCCATTCCGTAAATATGATATCAAACTCTATGGATCCTTGGATTATCCCTACTGAAGATCAAATTAATTCATTTGGCGATCCTATGCCTTTAAGTCCATTGGAGATAAATTATGAAGAAATTGTCTTAACTTCGATGACCACATCAGAAAGTCATATTGTATTCAGTATGAACCTGGATGCTTATGTGCCATCTCCCTGGGTGGGTTCTTAGGATTCTCCGAATCCTTTAAACGAGACATTCCCTACCGATGAGAGTATCGTTGAGCTCATGTCTCTAGATGAAATTCCATGCAACAGTTTACATCATCGTTCTTCTTTTCTTCCTAGCCTCGATGAGATGCCTTCTTGTCTTGAAGCCTCTGTTTCTCATTCTCCTACACCTCCACATTAGACACCTTCCCTGGTGCATGAAGTCTTGTTGGATGGTAATATGGGAAACATCACTGCTACAATGCCTCTTGACATTTTCGTTAAAGTAGAAATTGTCAAGAGCATTAATATTGGGGTTTCCTGTTCTATAGATGAGATCAAGATTTATACTCATCTTTTTAAAGAATTCTGAGACATTTTCTCTTGGTCACATGAGGAAATGCCCTATATCGATCCAACCATTGTGGTGCATGAGATTCTGACTAATCCTAGTGCTAAGGCTATTCGATAATGGCTTTGCCCTGTGCACCCTCGAAAGGCTGCTGCTATCGAATCAGAAGTATAGAAACTTTTGAAAGTGGGTTTCATTTATCCTATTCCATTGATGAATTGGGTATCCAATATCGTCCTTGTTGCCAAAAAGCAAGGCGTGATACGTGTTTGTGTTGATTACTGCAATATCAACCTCGGATGTCCTAAGGACAATTATCCTACTCCCTTTAACGACAAAATCATTGATGAATGCACTAGGAGTGAGATTTTTTCATTGATGGATGATTTTTTTGGCTATAACCAGACTAATATTTTAGCTACCGATCAGCATAAAATTAGCTTTATCTATCCCTTGGGTACTTTCGCTTACACAAATATTCCTTTCGGTTTGAAGAATGTTGGTGCTACCTTCCAACGAGCAATGTCTTGTGCATTTCATGACATTCGACACATTTTTCATCCATACCTCGACAACTTACTAGCTCATTCGGCTAAATGTCATGAAGATTTTGATCACTTAAGAGCTATCCTTTTATGATGTCAGCCTTACAATATCCGTCTCAATCCACACAAGTGTGTGTTTTGCATCAAGTTTGGCTCGCTCTTAGGTTTTGTGGTGTCTTCCAAAGGTATGAGGATTGATCCAATGAAAGGTGAGGCCATAATCAATTTACGCGCCCCCCC
>APFE030774924.1:28591-47645 GCA_000404065.3 Pinus taeda
AAAATTGACACAACTAGATCAATATTGCTTAGAATCCTTCTTATAACCTATTTTTGGAATTGGAACGACCATTTTTCATCTTTCCATGCGATAGAAATTCCCATCTAGGCATTCAAAAATTTTAGATTTGCATTGCAACTTTCCCCTCATCACAAAACATTCTAAAAAATGAGCTGATTTTAAATCAGTGATATCTCCCTCAGGTGGAATCTGATTCGACCGATATTTTTTATTTTTTTCATAATTTTTCAATATGATATCAGATATGAAAATAGTTTCTCGAAATTCCCCTCGAAACCTACAAAAATCAGGAATTTTCGTGAGAAAAATATTCTGCAACACAAATGATTTTTAAATGAGCGATATCTTCCCCATCCAAACTCTGATTCCATCTCTTAAATTAGAATTAAAAACCAACTTTATATTCAAGTCTCATTTATCTTTTTTGTGACCTATTAGCCTCGCTGGCAAAAGGCCCAAAATTGGATCCATATATGCTCTTAAAGTTTATAGATTTGCTCTTGAAATATTCACCATTTGCTCAAAATCATCCAAAGGTCAAAATCAGTGCAAGAGGAGAGCCCTTGGAAGGGTCGAAATACACTATTGGGAGGCAAAAAACACTTGAAAAGCCATGAAAAAACCAAAATCGCAAGTTTAAACATTGAAAGAATAGCAGTTGTTAGATCTGACCGATCAACGACCCAGATCTAAGTGGCTAATCACAATTGGCGCTACTGAGAGGACAACTTAAAGAAGGGGCGTAGGACACCGCTGATCAGTGATCTCCGATGATCGGATCGGCGGGTCGCATCAACGAGGTATCGACAATTTAAGAAATGGCCCTGGGCATGAGCGATAAGCGATTGTGATTGGATTGCATCGCTATATCGCAATGGAATAGCACCAAGGGGTGAGGCCTATGACAAGTATATGGGCGATGCGATAAATGGACTCGAGGGTTATATATACTATATTTGATAATATTTCAGGTCTGTCGGTAGGACGATTTTAATAAATTTTCAATGTATTTTGTTATATAACAAAATACAAAGGAACATAGGGTAGTCCCGATAGTGATGAAGCCGTGACCCGAAAGGGTACTAGAAATGAAGTATATAAAATTTGAGATCCACAAAAAGCCATTTTTAATGTATTTTAGATATTTTCAATATAAAGGGAAAATCACAAAACTCGTAGGATTTTGGGAAAGCTAAAGGCGATAAGTGGTTTAGGCCAAGCCTCGCCCCATGCCATACAATACGCCACATGTCGAGGATGAGGAGAGAGAAAACCACCCTCATAGCATTGTTAACTCCAGTACAAAAGAGCCGCTCGAAATGGATCATCATTGTTGGATCTAGAACTCCCAGATCAACGGCGAAGATGTGATATCACCCGAAAGGTGGACTCGATCGATATATATCCCAATTTTGAGGAATTTTGAGGTTTGAAAAAGACAGACAGGGGTGGGATTTCTCCATATTGCTTTGTTTTATGTTTAAAACAGAAACAATACGACAACATTGTTCTGTATTTATAGAAATCATGCATTGCTAACATTTGAAAGGGTACAACACAACACAGCATGCCCAACACAACCACAACAATGGAGATCATGGAGCAGACGTCGCAGCTAGCCTGAAACATAAATTTCATGCGCATCTACACTGCAACACAGGCCAAAACATAATCTGTCATAAGGCATCAACAATGCACCTTATCCAAAACCAACAAGTGATCATGGAGCATGTCTAGCATGAGAGAGCTCCTAGACAGTGCATCAAACTACCTGAAGGTGGTTATTCCTCTATCAGAAGGAGAAAACCTCCAAGCCATGGTTGCCTATTTAGTGAATCAAACAATTAAGGGATAGAGAGAACAGATTAAGGCTTTGAGCCTTTGAGAGCTCAGGAACATGGTAAAAGGACTATAAAAGGGTGAAAACTAAATGTAGTAGGGGTTCAACTTCTGGAGACTTTGTTCCTTCAAGATTCTCATCTTCATTTTAGCAATATAAGCTTCTTTTGGTATTATATGTTCAATGTCCATTTTATTTGTTGTTCTATGTTTGCACTTGAATAGGTTATTTATGTTTTCTGCTCTATCTAATGTGAGATAAATGTCATATTATCTCTACATTGATAAATTAGATTTTCAAGTTTCATTTACTTCTTGTACCTGGCCATTCATATGTGTTTATGTATGCAATCTACGGGTACAGTCAGTATTCTCCATCTATCCATTAAATCTATAAACTATTGAGCATTAGTAGTCCAAAGCCTTGTATTGTTCAAGGTGTTCATGCATGTCTTGAGTGAAAATAGAGCTGAAATTGTTATCTGACTTGATCCAAACCATCATCCATTCCAATAGTTCTCAGAACAATATTGAATATTATATGTTACCAGGCATCTTTGAGCTGCAACCTAGGAGAGTTTCGTGGAGAGAGAACATAATTGTTGTTGTTGCGAGGGAGAGGAAACTAAAGCTAATCTTCCGTGGGAAATGACATAGATCCATATTTGATGATAGACAAATTTTGAGCGGGGGGAACAACTGAGAAGGAGCTCTGGCGAAAACCGGCTGTGAATACTAGTCTAGGGTTTAACGCCCCAGCCCTGCCATACCAGAGATAACTCTGGCAGCACAGAATAGCAGATTGGCTGACCTTCTCTGCAGGGGGCGTGGACTGACCCGAAAAATGATAAGCGGGGGGTCCACAGGGACCCCATCCTTCAAGAAAATCGTAATGCACAAGCAGAAAGCAATGGAAGGATTGAAAATGACGGGATCTGGTGAAAGTAAAGACTCAGGCAGCACCAGAAATGGCAGCACCATAAACGACAAGGAGCAGAAAATGACAATAGAAACCAGAGGCGGCTCCAAAAAGAAAGAAAAAGCAAACAGTGAAAAGGAAGATAGTACCCTAGGCACAAAGACAAATCGAAGAGCTACGGGATCAATGAATCCCCAGACAGGAGAAGAAGAGGAGCAAGAGAAAAAGGGGAAAAAAAGAGAGGAAAACGATAAAGAACCATCATCCACTCTTGGCACCAACAAAGCTCCCCAACGAGCTTGCAAACCAAAGAAAAACGAGGCACTTAGAGTGGTCTGCACAGACCTGGAGATTCAAGCCCACCGTGAGCACATGTTCGAACACGCAGTCATATGTAAGTTCATGGGACTGTGGCCAACGGAGCGCGCCCTCTGTCAATGGATCAAACAACACTGGAGACCCAAAGGTGATATCAATCTACACCTAGGAGCTAAAGGTTTCTTTATTGTTGTCTTTACAAACCTAGAAGATAAGGATAGGGTTTTCGATGGGGGACCATACTTTTTTTCTTCCGCGGGTCTCTATATGAGACCCTGGAAACCAAACTTCATCCCTGAAAAAGAGACCTTCACTCAAGTGCCCATATGGATCCGTCTTTTCTCCCTCCCCATAGACTATTGGGGCTTAGCAACACTCAAGCAAATTGGAGACAAGTTGGGTACCTTCATTAAAGCCTCTGAAGCCACTATACAGCGCAGATACACCTTGTGTGCCAGAATTTGTGTGGAACTGGATGTATCAGGAGCCCTGCATGAAGGCATTTAGCTGGAGTTTAGGGATGAAGACTATTTCCAGGCCATTGACTATGAACAAATTCCATTCAGGTGCAGAAAATGTCATGAACACGGGCATTTAGTAAGATATTGTCCTCTTAATAGAGCTGAAGAAGTGCTCAAACCCATGCCAGAGGCACAAAGCACAGAAATCTTTACCAGACCGAAAAAAGAAAAAGAGCTAACAAAAGAAGACCAAATAGAACAGGGGCAGCTCCAAGCAGCACCCCCAACACCTTCAGTGTATTAGAAACAGACACAGACACGGAAGAGATAACGGTAGACGAGAGGGGCACAGAGGAGATAGAAAACCAGCCAAACCACAACATGATAGAAAAGGATGCAGACCCACACAGTCCCAAGGCCAACAGGCAAGAGCATGAAAGCACCCAAGACGAAGATACGGAAATGCTAAACAGTGATGGTGGTAGTGACGAGATAGAGCTAAACGAAACCTTAGAAAAAGTGGGTCTGAATCTTCCAGCATTAGAGGAAAATTGGAAAGCAAAAGGAATAGAAAATTTTCCAGAAGAAGAATTAAAAAAGATCAGCGATCTTTTCATAGCAAGACAGAAGGTGGAACTGGAAAGGCAAAATAGGATATTGGGCATTGCAACAGGTACAGGAAACCACTCCAAAAATATCTCCCTTAACCCAACTAGCTTCAAACAAAAAAAGTAAAGGGGAAGAAGGACAAACGGTGAGGTGCTACACGATCTAGGGATTTTAATGCTAAACTCAGGTAAAATGAAGGCACTCAATTCCTTCCCATCTTACCACTTCTAAACCTTGTTATCAATGAAAATAATATCATGGAATGCAAGAGGGCTTAACAGCCAAGCAAAACAAAGACTTCTCCTCAGGAAGTTCCAAACAGAACAGCGGGATATTATGTTCAGTCAATAAACAAAATGTGCCACCTCTCACATGAAGAACATCAACAAAAAATTAGGTAAGACTCTCGACTTCATAGAAGTAGCCAGTCAAGGATGGGAAGGAGGCATCACCACCCTCTGGGATACAAGAGTAATAAGTGTCCTTGCTATGGAGGCCACCAAATCCTACATAGCAATGGAGATTCAAGTCATAGGTAACTCTGAAACCTATCTCTGTTTAAATGTGTATGGCCCTCAACGATTAGAAGAAAAATTTCAATTTCTCAACTCTCTTATGAATCTGCAATTAAGACATCACACCACAAGGATCATCATGGGAGGAGATTTCAACATGATTACCTCCCTCCTGGAGAAGAAAGGAGGGATTCGTAGGCTTAACAGGGATGCAGGGGCCTTTGCAAAATTTATTGAAAATGCAAAATTAGTGGATGTCCAGCCGTCCTCCAGTTCCTACACCTGGAACAATAGACGAGGAGGAGAGAAACTCATAGCCTCCCACCTGGATAGATTCCTCATCTCAGAAAGCATTATTCTAGAGGGCATCACTGTCAACTCGGACATCCTCCCTAGTGGAGGATCGGATCACTGGCCCATATCTCTCGATGCTGCCTTCCTTGGCACTCCGAGAAATAAGCCATTCCGCTTTGAAAAATTATTGTTAGAGCACCCTAATTTTGTAAAATTGCTAGAAGAGTGGTGGTGTGAACCACTAAATATCCAAGGAACCAAAATGTTCAAGCTCGAAAGTAAACTCAAACACATCAAAAGCAAAATCAAGCAATGGAATACCACAGAATTCGGCAACATCTTCAAGGAAAAATCCATAATAGAGAGTAAGCTCGAGCTCATTCACAAAATCTGGACCTCTCGCAATATCACTGAAGAATCCAAAGAGCTTGAAAAAGATCTAATGATTCAATGGCAACACAGATGTCAGCAAGAAAAAACACTCTGGAAACAGAAATCCAGAGTGCAATGGCTTAAAGAAGGCGAGCAAAACCCAAAATTCTTCCACACGTCTACTCTCGATTACAGAAGTGCAAATAAAATCCTTAATCTCAAAAATGAAGCGGGCGACACTTTACAAAATCACAAGGAAATTTCATCTCTCCTTACAGAGCATTTCAAACACATTGCACAGGATACGCAAGCAGAAAGATCAGAAGCAATTGACACTCTAACGCAAGCCATCCCTAAAGTAGTAACAAATGAGCAAAATCTTTCTCTCCTCAAAGAAATCTCAATGGAGGAAGTGGAGGAAGCCGTTAAAATCACGCCAAATGACAAAGCCCCTGGGCCAAACGGCTTTAGCATTAACTTCTACAAGGCATGCTGGCCCGCCATCAAAACAGAGATCTGGGAAGTGGTTGAAGATTAAAGACACTTTGGCACCATTCTCAAATCGCTAAACTCCACCTTCTTAGCCCTAGTACCAAAGGAAGAGAATGCACACATCCCTGAGAAATTCAGGCCCATCGCTCTTTGCAATGTGATCTACAAGATCATCTCCAAGGTTATAGCAAACCGAATCAAGCCCATTCTTCCCAATCTCATCTCGGAAGAACAGTCCGGATATGTGGAGGGCAGACAAATTTTGGACAACATCCTCTTAGCACAAGAAATGGTGCATACTCTCCAGACCAGGAAAAAAGCAGGGATGTTAATGCAACTGGATCTCTCCAAAGCATTTGACAAGGTAAATTGGAAATATCTGGAAGTTGTTCTCTCAGTATTTGGCTTTGACCATCAATGGATCAAATGGATTTTGGCTTTAATAAAATCCTCCACTTTCTCCATTTTAGTCAATGGTTCACCCTCAGAACCCTTCTCCCCCACCAAGGACATCAGGCAGGGAGACCCTCTCTCCCCTTTCCTCTTTGTGATCCTTATGGAAGGTTTAAGTTGACTCATCATCAAAGCAAAAGAAGAAGGAAATATTAGAGGACTTCATCCTCTGCAATCTATCCCGGCCACAACACACCAGCAGTTCGTGGATGACACAATGCTGCACGGTACCCCCAGAGTGAAAGAGGCCATGGCTTTCAAATCCATCCTAAGTCTATTCAGAAAAGCTTCAGGTATGGAAATCAATCATGCTAAATCTACAATTTTTTTCTTTAATATTCACCTGGCAATCTAGAAGCATCTTTCAAACATTCTTGGTTTTAAGCGGGGTAACTTACCCTCAAAATACCTGGGAGCCCCGCTAACGTCAAATCCCTGGCAAAAGCATCATTGGGAAAGAACCCTGGAAACATTGGAGAACAAATGTAGACACTGGACGCATAGAGCCCTCAACTTCGCAGGCAAATTAGTACTAACCAAGGCAATCCTTCAGGCCATACCTCAGTACATGCTCTCCATCCTGCCTGCCCCTCAAGGCGTCCTTCACAAGATAAGAACCATACAGAGATCATTCTTATGGAAAGGCAACTCGGACAAAAACAAATGGGCTTTGGTGGCCTGGAATAAGTTATGCAAGTCAAAATCCGCAGGTGGCCTTAATTTAATAGACCCTCTTACCTCCAACATGACCTGTGGAGCCAAGCTATGGTGGCGCTGGCTTAAAGAACCTACCCTTCCTTGGGCGAGACACTCGAAGGAGAAATACGCCCCTAGTTGTAATGAAAATGATCTAATTAGGTTATAATAAGTACTCGAAGGATCTCCCATTTGGAACCTAGCCAGACGCAATAGAAGTATAATTCAAGATCACAGCTTCCGGGAAATCTGCAATGGAGACACAACGTTCTTCTGGGAGGACGCTTGGTAGCAACTACCTTGTCTTGCAACTCCAGACTTGGAAAATTACAAAAGGGAAGCTCAGACCGGAGGCAATTACAAAGTTCGTCAGTACTAGAGCCCTAATAGCAACGGGCAGGAGTGGAGGACCTGGAAACCCACGAACACAAATTACACCACAGCAGACAATGACAACATTCAGAGCCTCCTCAACACCCTAAACAAAAGAAAAATCCAAACATCCTCAGAAAAGGACAAGCTCAGATGGGGAATGAAGGGCAGTGGCAATTTCACCCTAAAAGAAGCTAGGGAGCAACTGGAGCACAATGAACACGGGGAGACCATGCCCTGGAGTATCAAGGTTTGGGATAGACTCTTCTGGCCTAAAATAAAGACATTCCTCTGGCTCCTCATGCGAGGCAAAACCCTCACCTGGGAAAACTTACGGAAAAAGGGATTCTTGGGTCCTTCTATATGTCCTCTATTCCAAACAGCAAAAGAATCCATAAATCACCTATTCAATTCTTGCGAATGGGCAGACAACATATGGAGTTGGATAGAAAATATCATGCAACAAACAAACAGGGACAAAAATTCTATCTAGAACACAATAACACAGTGGCCATGCAACTACTCAAACAGTTTCAAAGTAAACAGCATATGGAAAATTATTCCAGGTTTCATAACATGGACCATCTGGAAGGAAAGGAATAGGCGCATCTTCCAAAATGAGCAAAGAAACTTCGAGTTCTCTCAACTTACCTTAACTGAAAACATCCATGAATTAATCCGGGAAAAATGTATTGCAACTCCTGACACAAACCTCTCACCCAGGGACCAGCGCATTCTATAAAGCTTCAAGCTGGAGAACGGGAACAACACACTAACCGTAAGCAGTAGGCAAGAACCGCGAATAGGACAGCATGGATGGCACAAGCCCCCGACAAGCTTCCTTAAGCTTAATTTCGATGACGCCTCTAAGGGCAACCCCGGTCTAGCCGGCATAGGAGGAGTCATCAGAAATCACACAGGGGAAATTCTCTACATCTACAGTCAGGCCCTGGGAGAAGGCACCAACAACGAGATGAAATTCACAACTTTGGAAAAGGGCTGAAGAATTATGAGATCGAACTGAATAGCCAATGCAGTCGTAGAGGGAGACTCAGAGGTGGCCATTACAGTGGCCAGGAAAATCTACAATGGCACGCCGGCAAGCAGAGTAACAAAGCACTAGCGCTTAGCTCAGGTAACCGAAAAAATAGCCATTTTTCTCCACGATATGAAAGGTCTTACCTTTCAGGCAATCAGGCGTAAGGGAAATACGGTGGCGGACCACCTGCCAAACTTCGGGATTGAGAACCCCAATACTCACTGGGACAGTTGGTGGAAAGACATCACCTGCCCAGACCTCAAGGGAAAATGCATGTAGCTTGCCCGGAAGGACATAACGCCGGCAGAAGGCGGCGAAGGCACGGCAACGGATCTAACATTTCCCGTAAGCAGCCATGCTGACTAAGCACTCCACCTTAAATACGGCAGAAGCCGAAGGACAATCAGCACAAGGCATATCCGTTAATAGATGCAGACCAAAAGATATCTACCTCCCCATGATCTGTTTCGATACCAAGCGCTATAAACAAGGCAGGAAGCAGCACACCTGGCTGGCTGTGGACAAGGGAGGGATCGGTGACAATAAACGCCAACAATCATTCTCAGATCCTACCATTTTCCCCTCACGCTGCAATTATTTCGACTGGACAGGCAAGTGGCACATCCATCCAATGTCACCCTCCAACCATACTCCGGCCATCGGTTATTTAACAACTACCCAGGCAGCAGAGGAAAGCATAGTTTTATCGTGTTGCAAGGTGAAGCTCTCTCCTGCTGCCAACATAGCGCTGGTAATCTCCGTGGCAACAAACTATGCCATCAAGGGGGAAAGCTACCATAACCAGTCGGCTATAAAGGATATCCAGTAGGCCAAAGACATGTATGAAACCAGAGCCTCGCAGAGAAACAAACGCAAGCTGAATGAGCTGGAAAGCAGTGTGAAGGAAGCAGAAGGCCAAGTCTCCGACCAGTAGCTGGGGAAGGAGGTGAATTGGCTGCAGGACCCAGGAACCACCTTTACGCGGGCCACCCAGTTCGTCCGGACACAAGCGGAAGCGTGGAGAATGAAGACCCTGCTGGCTAAAGTGCTTGAAGCCCAGGAAGAACAGGAAGAGTGGGTGCGGAACCTCAAACAACAGATGGATGCTATGGAACACGACCATATGTGTGTGGTGGAGAGCATAGAGTTTAAGCTCTCCTCGTTGGACCAGCAAACAGACACCATCAGAAAAAAGCTGACAATGCTAATCAAGCTCATGAGGAACGTGGTTAACACCGAAGGCACCACGGGTGAGACCTCTGGCGTCCCTCCAGGAAACCTGCTGAAGTAGGGGTCAGCCCACCGTTGATGGTTGTTTTCACTGTCCTCCTTTTCCGGTCACTTCCAAGCCCCTTCTTTTGTTCATGATGCCATGTACTCAGATCTCTTGTTTTGTTTATGCTGCTATGTACTCAGATCAAGGTATCAGTTTTGTCTGCCATGCAATAACTTCTCGGCCACCCTGCGAGGTCTTCCTGTTTAATCTTTTAAGTCGCCAATGTATCCCTTACTAGTAGTCAGGCTAGCTGTTAAGCAGCCTTAAATCTGCCATAGCAATAGTTTTGTAACATATTTACTCTCTGTTAATACAAAAGCTTATTTACACAAAAAAAAGATAGACAAATTTTGAGCACTTTTTTGGTTGTAATCATCTATCTATCGACTCTACTAGAGGCTAAACATCTTGGCAACTCTACTTCATAGTTCTGGCTCAGTTTGTGAGTCATACTCGAAGAAATCTTCTGAAATAACAATTTGACCGAGTACTTGAACCTAAAAAGATCATCAAAGAGAGAAAGGTATTGTAGAAAGGACCATCATGTTCAGGTAAACCTAAAAAATCTCCTATATCTCTTCAAGAAAGTCTTGTAATAGAACAAATTCATGTTGAGAGTATAGCATCTAATACCAACAGTGAAGAAAAACTCTTAGAGATTCATAAGGCTACTTATTCTTTAGGTTCTCCTTTTGTTGTAAGCCCAAAGGAAACCTCACCTCCTATCCATCGTACTCCTTTTAGTCTTATCAATCACTCCTCAACCCTCCATGATTCAGAATGCCACTACTCTTTTAGCCACCATAGCCATGGCAGGTCTACAAGCACCTACCAAAATGGAAAAGATCATAGCTGCTAGGTATGGACCTCTAATATTGCCCACTCCTTTAGATGCCATGCCTCTTCGAGAATATCATAAATATAGGCCTAAGTTCACTTGGAATGAAGGTGTTACTATTGAAGAACATCTTGAGTCATTCTATAACTATGCCGATAACCTGGACATTAGTGAAGATGATGTATGAATGAGAGCATTTGTCGAAATCCTAGATGGAGAGGCTAGAAAATGGTTCAAAGAACTAACCCCAAGATCTATAGCAAATATTAAGGCATTAGATGATGCATTTCTAAAGAATTGGGGGGAAAAGAAGGATCTCCTCTACTACCACACTTAGTTTGGCAACTTAAAGAGAGAAAATGGTGAGTTGTTGTCTGATTTTAATAAGAGTTTTAGCTGTATGTATAGCAAGATACCAGCTGAAGTAAAACCCACTACTACCTCTACTGAACTCACTTATGCAAGTGCTTTCGCTTCTGACTTCTGCCTACTATTGAAGGAGAGACAATGTTCTACTTTAGCTAACATGTAGGATGCATCCTTAGAAGTGGAATCAAACTTCATGGCTACAGAGAAGCTCAACGGAAATGTTGATAAAGGAAGATAGATGGGAGAGCCTTCATCATCCTCTGATCCTAAGATAGATAAAATGACCAAAATGATAGAGTCATTAGCCTCTAAAATATCCAAATTAAAGGTTGAGTAGCACCCTAGGAAAGGGAGAGTTCCTAAAACCTTTGCTCCTAGAAATCCAAATCCAAATCCATATAGAATAACTAATTAGCAGTTACAGATTTTGCAAGGAAGTAAAGATGCCAATGAAGACCAAACAGTGAAGGCCCCTTTTCAAAATGCAGTCATGGAAGAAGAGCATTTTGAAGAAGATGATGAGATCCATTGTCTAGAAGACAAAGGAAATGCTTCCTTTTTGACCTCAGCTGCTTATGAAAAGTCATTGTTCAATGACTAGATTAGCCAAGAATGGGATGGTGAAGCTATTCTACGAATTGAAGATCAGCAAAGATATAATCTGAGGTCAAATATGAATAATGCCAAGGAAGCTCCTATTAAAAGAGTTGTTGTCCCTGCAGTACAACAAGCTAATAAGCAAAAGCAACCAGCAGTTGATCCCATCATCCTCAAAGCTCCATCTCATGAGGTAAGAGGCCTTGACAAGTCTACTTCTCCTTTCAGTTTTCAATGAGAAATTCAAAAGATAAGAATAACTACG
The DNA here is from genome assembly GCA_000404065.3 of Pinus taeda. Lineage (NCBI taxonomy): Eukaryota > Viridiplantae > Streptophyta > Pinopsida > Pinales > Pinaceae > Pinus > Pinus taeda. The sequence continues at coordinate 40,337 of APFE030774924.1, forward strand.
CCTTTGATTGAACTAGTGAAGAATGAGTCCTTCAAAATATCCATCCTCGAGGGCCTTGAGCCTAAAGCCATCCAAGCCTCCAGTGACTATGTAAATCTACAAGATGACAATCCAACTGTTATTCTCAGCCCAATGATTGAAAATTCTGAAGATAGCTCCCCATCATTCTATGTCTCTCTAACTATTCATCAAAAAATCCTTCACAACTGCCTTTTGGACACTGGAGCCAGCCATAATCTAATGCCCAAGGTTTTCATGAATGAGTTGGGTCTTGATATCACCAAACCTTATCATGACCTATTTTCTTTTGACTCTAGAAAAAGGAAATGCCTGGATTAATCAAGGACCTAGCCATCACTGTCTTAGCTGCCCATGAATAGCATGATGATGGATATTGTGGTAGCAGATGTACCGCCCAAGTTTGGCATGTTACTTTCCAGAGGTTGGATCAAGAGATTAGGTGGATCATTACAAAATGATCTATCCTACGCTACTGTCCCAGTCTTCGAAGGTGAGAGGAAGAGATCACACATAGAAGCTCAGTTGGCTTATATCATCAATGATGAGAAGAATCCCACTAATCATCCCATCTATGTTGTTGACACTGATTTCGGATTATGTATTCTTCATATTGAATAATCCCAGTTGGTCTCCACACAGCTTATAAAACCAATTTGCCATATCGTTGAGGAAGAAGGCCCACAGATTTGAGACATGTTCTTTGATGGGGATTTCTCTAATGAAGTTGCATGGGCAGGCGTAGTCCTTGTGTCCCCCACAAAAGAATACATTCATTTATCTTTCAATTTAACCATTGAGGTCACAAATAACATAGCAGAGTATGAAGCTTTGGTTCTGGGCTTAAGCGCTGCTAAAGAAATGGGTATCAAAGGCCTGAAAGTGTTTGGAGATGCAAACCTCATCATTCAGCAAGTCAATAAAGTATTCCAAGCAAAGCATCCAAGACTAAAAGCATACATAGATGAGGTATGGAGGCTTAAGGGTTGTTTTAATGATTTCAACATTTCTTATTTCCAAGAATGAAGAGTGAGCTTGCTGACTCCCTTGCTACGTCTGCTAGCACGTTTATTTATCCTTTACCTCCTAATTTGACGTATGAAGTTTAGGTAAGATATAGACAGTCTCTACATGAAAATGTCAAATACTGGAGAGTTTTTGAAGACGGTGAGGAAACTAATAGGTTTTTACAAGTCGTTGAAAAATTTTCTGAAACGCACATCGACCAAGAAAATGAAACCATGGAAAAATGTAGCCAGTCCAAGCTAAAGGATGAGATCGACCAAAGAGGCATTGTCCAATTGCGTAGTCATCATATTCCAAAAGGATTGGTGCCTCTAGAGAAGTTGTTCAATCATAACGATGTGCCTTATAAGCTTGCCAAGACAGAAAATGAGTCTGTTGTTTGTAAACATGATATAGGGATCCCACCCCATCCGAAATTGATCAATCTATCCACTCATTTGTGTTCTACCTAGAATTATGAGGATTGCACCCTAATAAATAAATTCGCTCATATTATTGCATGGGAATACTGTGATCTTAAAGCTTATGACACAAAGATCATTCAGCATAAGATTCGACTGGAGAAGAACACCACCCCTTTTAAGCAAAAATTAAGACCTATCAGCCCTCTCTTCTTGCCTTTGATTGAGAAAGAGATCAAGAAGTTGTTGGATGCCAAAATCATAGTTCCTTTAAGGTATTCAAAGTGGATAGCTAACCTTGTGGTAGTAAGAAAGAAAAAAGGAGAGATCAGGCTTTGTGTTGACTTCAGAAATATGAACAAGTGCTCTAAAAATGATAATTACCCTCTGCCTAAGATGGAAGACTTACTGCAAAGAGTTTCACGGGCCAAAGTAATGTATTTCTTAGACAGATTTTTAGGTTACAATCAGGTTGTTGTGCATCCAGAAGATGAGGAAAGGACCAACTTCACTACTCCTTCGGGCACTTTCATGTACTCCGAGATGCCTTTCGAATTGATGAATGTTGGGGCTAGTTTTCAAAGGGCCATGGACATAGCCTTTGTGAGAGAGAAGGACAAGTTTGTCCTTATTTATCTTGATGACATAACAGTCTTCTCTAGAAATCACAAAGACCATTTGTAGCATTTGGAGAAGGTCTTCCTAAAGTGCAGACAGTTTGGAATTTCAGTGAACCCGAAGAAGTCACAATTTACTCTAGAAGAAGGCAAGCTTCTGGGACATATTGTTTCTGCTGAAGGTGTGAAGATTGATCCAACAAGAGTTCAAGAAATTCAGCCATTGTCCATCCCAAGGCCAAAAAGGTACATTCAATCCTTCCTGGGTAATATTAACTTTGTAAGGATGTTCATTCAAAACTTTTCAGAGTTAGTAAAGCACATCACTTCCATGCTGAAGAAAGGATCAAAAATAAAATGGACAGATGCTTCAAGAAGCTCTTTTGAAGCCATCAAGCAAGCTATCATGGAAGCTCCCATTCTAATAAGCCCAAATTACACTAAGGATTTTTGTATCTTCTCTTTTGCCTCTTATGATACACTTGCAACAGTTTTGTTGTAGAAAAATGATGAAGGCATGGAGCACCCCATGGCGTTTTTCAACAAAACTCTAAGGGATGCTAAACTAAGGTATGACTTTATTGAAAAACAAGCTTATGCTCTCAAAAAACCTTTAAATGCATTCAGAATTTATATTTTTCATTCCAAAGTGGTTGCATATGTACGTTCGGCCTCAGTAAAGGATGTCTTAACTCACCTAGATATTGATGGAAAGAGAGCTAAATGGATTGCAAAATTCATAGAGTTTAACATAGAGGTGAAGCCCACTAAGCTTGTCAAAGGCCACGGCTTGGCTAAAGTTATCGCTGTAGAAAATTGTAGCTTGTTAGAAATAAATTGCATGGGTCTAAATTCATATGATGAGCAGATAGAGGGAGCAGCAGAAGAAGAAAAGTAGAATCATTCTCTGGTTGAAAATCTAGCCACCTTTGAATGGTATTACATCACAGTTCATTTTTTTCAAAAGCTATAAGTCCCTTTAGGGCTTAGCTCAAGTCAAGCCCGAGCCATTAAACTCCGATCAGCTAAATTATGCATAAATAAAAATCTGCTTTATTGGAAATACCCATCGGGAATCCTCTTGGGATGTCTACATAAGAACAAGTTGAGGAAGTCATACATCAGTTCCATTCTAGCATCTGTGGAGGGCATCATTATTGGAGGACCACAGCTCACAAAATTGTGAGGGCTAGGTATTATTGGCCTACTCTATTTTCTGATGTGTTTTCTTTTGTGAAAGCTTGTGACAAGTGTGAGAGGTTTGCAGGAAGACAACAACTAAAATCTATGCCCTTGAAGTCAATACATGTCAATGGTCCCTTTCAGTAGTGGGGGTTGGACTTTATAGGTGAGATCAACCCACATTCTAGTGGCCAACACAAATGGATCTTAGTAGCCAATGATTATTTCACCAAGTGGACTGAGGCTATACCCACTAAGAATGCCAATCATCAAGTTGTCATAAAGTTCTTGAATGAGAATATTTTCACGAGATTTCATTTCCCAACCAAACTAGTCACTGATAATGTAGAAGCTTTCAAGGCAAAAGAATTGGTGGACATGTCTGAATCCATGGGCATTCAAGTGGTGCATTCTACCGAATATTATCCTCAAGGCAATGGCCTGTAAAAATCATCTAACAAGATTCTGGTAAGGGTAATCAAAAAATTTTTAGAGGACAAAGAAAAGAGCTGGCATTCCAAGTTGAAGTTTGCACTATGGGCTAAAAGAGTTATCGTAAAAAAGTCCATAGGGAATTCTCCATTTAAACTGGTTTATGGCGCTGATGTTGTTTTCCCTATCCAACTGGTTCTCCCTGTGGCTAAACTCTTGCAAGAAGAACAAGATGAATAGAATTACATGGTAAGAAGAATGAATAACCTGGTAGAACTATAGGAGATCAGAGAGTAGCTAGTCGAGAAGTCAAAGGCTCATCAAAAGACAATCAAAGAAACCTTTGATAGGAAGGAAAAAGTGGAAAATTTCCAAGTTGGTGATTGGGTGCTTAAATGGGATGCATTTATGGAAAAGAAAGATAATCATGACAAGTTTGACTCTTTATGGATAGGTCCTTTTGTCATCGCTCAAGTTCAACAGAATAATACATTCATTCTGCACGGTCTGGAAGGAGGAGATACTTTTGGTAGTCGAGTAAATGCGTGCTAATTGAAACTTTATTTCATTTAAGGCTTTAAATCCTTGTTATTGTAAACATGTTTTTTCTATTTTTTATTTTTCATTACAAAATAGACAACATGCCCAATGGAACACTAGGAAGAAGATTTGATTTTGTTTTTGCAGGAAAGGCATTTATCTGTGATCCTTGAAACCTCACAGGGAGGATTTCATCACCAGAAGGAGCCAGTGTTAGCCTCACGAGCAAAAGGCCCAAAATTGGATCCATATATGTTCTTAAAGTTTCCAAATTTACTTAAAATCATCCCAAGGGATCTAAAAATGCTCTTGAAATCTTCAGCATTTGCTCAAATTCATCCAAAGGTCAAAATCAACGCAAGGCAGAAATACACTATCTAGAGGAAAAAAGCACTTGAAAAACCATGAAAAAGCCAAAATCACAAGCTTAAACATTGAAAGAACAACAACCATTAGATCTGGCTAATCAATGACCCAGATCTAAGTGGCTAATCGCAATCGGCACTACAAAGAGGACGACTTAAAGAAGGGGCGTAGGACACTACCGATTAGTGATCTCCGATGATCAGATCAGCAGGTCACATTAGCGAGGTGTCAACGATTTAGGAAAGGGCCTTGGGCATGAGTGATAAGGGATTGTGATCGGATTTCATCGCTATATCCCAATGGAGTAGCACCAAGCAGTGGGGCCTATGCACAAGTATATGGGTGATGTGATAACCGGACCCGACGGTTATATATACGATATTTGATAATATTTCAGGTCCATGGGTAGGACGATTTTAATGCATTTTAATGTATTTCGTTATATAACGAAATACAAAGGAACATAGGGCAGTGCGGATAATGATGAGCCCGAACCTGAAAGGGTCCACGAAGCGAAATATATAAAATTTGAGATCTTTGGAAAGCCATCTTTAATGTATTTCACATATTTTCAATATAAAGGGAAAATCGCAAAACTGGAAGGATTTCGGGAAAGCCAAAGGCGATAAGTGGTTTAGGCCAAGCCCCTACTGATGCCATATAGCGAATGCCATGCGTCAAGGACAAGGAGAGAGAAAACCACCCTCATCGGGCGCTTAACTCCAGTACAAAAGAGCCGCCTGAAATGGATCATCACCATTGGATCTAGAACTCCCACATCAATAGTGGAGATGTCATATCACCCAAAAGGCAAACCTGATGGACATATATCCCATTTTTGAGGTCTTTTGAAGTTCGAAAAGGACAAAGAGGGGCGGGACTTATCCATATTGTTGTGTTTTCTGTTTAAAACAGAAACAATACGGCAGTGTTGTTCTGTATTTACAGAAGGCATGCATAGCTAACATTTTAAAGGGCACAACGCAACAAAGCATGTCGGACACAGCCACAACAATAGAGATCATGGAGTAGACAACGCAACTAGCCCAAAACAAAAATATCATGGGCACCTACAATGCAACAAAACCTGAAGCAGAATCTGTCATGAGGCATCAACAACATAGCTTATCCAAAACCAACAAGTGATCATGGAGCATCTCTGGCATGAGAGAGCTCCTAGACAGCACATCAAACTACTTAAAGGTGGTTATTCCTCTGTGAATCAAACAGTTAAGGGATAGAGAGGATAGATTAAGACTCTGAGCCTTTGAGAGCTCAACATCATGGTAAAAGGCCTATAAAAGGTTGAAAACTAAATGTAGCAAGGGTTCAACTTCTCGAGATTGTTGCTACTTTGTTCCTTCAAGATTCTCATCTTCATTCTAGCAATATAAGCTTATTTTGCTATTATATGTTCAATTTCCATTTTCTTTGCTATTCTACGCTTGCACTTGAATAGGTTATTCATGTTTAATCCTGTATCTAATGCCAAATAACTGTCATCTTATCTCTGCATTCATAAATTAGATTTGCAAGTTTCATTTACTACATGTAGGTGGCCATTCATATGTATTTATGTATGCAATCTGCTCGTGCAATTAGTATTCTTCATCTACCCATTAAATCAATAAACTATTGAGCATTAAGAGTCCAAAGCCTTGTATTGTTGAGGGTGTTCATGCATGTCTTGAGTGAGAACAGAGCTGAAATGGTTATCTCACTTGATCCAAACCATCATCCATTCCAATAGTTCTCAGAACAATATTGAAGATTATATGTTACAAGGCATCTCCGAGCTGCAACCTAGGAGAGTTTCCTCTAGAGATAACATGACCATCGAAATGTAAATATCTTATTTTCATATATTACTTATGTTTATAATGTCATTAATCACTAGTCAAATTTGTGGTTAGTATTCAAAACATTATTTACGTGTAATTCCCTAGGTGATAAGATCAGATCATTTTATGATCCTCCTTGGGGTCATGTAAGTTTATGGTAAAAAATCAAGGTTAAAAGTATTTTATTTTGAATTTATTAATTAATTAACATCTTGTCTAATTTTTTTAAGTTTTGATTTTTGTGCTGAAATTGTGATAATTTTTTAGAATGACTTTTTAAGATATAAATGGATTCATCCCTTTAAAAAACCCTAACGAGGATACAACTCACACATGATTCTAAGGAATTTTTGTTAAATTTTAAAATATATTACTTAAAAAATAAGGGAAAAAATTATAACACAACATTGGTGAAAGGAAAAATTATTAGAATGAACCTTAAAATTTAAAAAAAAGTGTTAAGCCTTATTTTATTATTTTATATTATTATTAAAATAATTTTTTAATAAGCAATCACCAATTTTAAGAAAACTTGAACCTAATATATAGTTATCGCGAATATCAAGTATCTTTATCCTGAAATATAGTTAATAAAGTAATTATTTACAATATTTATTTATACCTTTATTACCATTCATAATACTGTAGAATTTAGTAAAGAACGTTAACTTTTCTCAATTATTATTTCAAATCCCCTATTAATTCCGGCGACAATATCTTAACATGAAACTATTACATTGTCCTCGTGGATTCATATTGCGGTTCGTAGCATATCCTCTGTTTTGAGTGATTTAAGCGCTGAGAATTAGGTTTTAATATCGTAGAGTGAGCTTTTGATTCCTCCACGGCGCTATGGATAGCGAAGAGAAAAACCTTGCGGGGACTA
>APFE030774924.1:84099-109991 GCA_000404065.3 Pinus taeda
TCGCTCCCCAGTGGAGTCGCCATTTTGTTACCAGGAATAGTGTCCACTCGGAGCTGCTATTCCCACTAAGATTGGTATCTATCTTAGAAAGAGACAAGTAAAGTCTACTTTCACCTTCCTTTATGAAAATAGATAAGAGTGGAACAAAGGACACCATCTTTAGTCTTGCGCTTGGTTTCCTTGCTTAATTCCTCTCCTTGCTGATAGGTATTTTCCGCTTCTTCTTCGTCTTCCGAACTTCAAAGAGCACCTGTGGAATCAAAGTAGCATACTACTATCGAAGAACAAATATCTATATTCATAAATAACATAGGACCAGATATGTATTAACCATATAAATGCATATACATTCAAACATACAAGAATATGGAGGAAATGAATAACTTTATTAATATCAAGAAAAGTAGGAGGATTACAACCATATGTTCTGACCCAGCATCATCCTCCAGCAAGAAAGCCCTACTTCACCTCAAGTAAAGCTTAGACCACCCAACACTATGAAGTTTCATCAGAAAACCAGCAACACTTCTCTACAAGATACAAGATTCCAGCCTCTGGATCACTATGATGAGGGATCCATATATAGATGATTGTAGGGGGTGAGTCATCTTCTGGGGTTTTTATTAGTGTCCTCTATCTGATAGTTCTTGATTCCACTTGGAGATTGATGATCTCTTACTCATCCCTGGTTGAAAACAGAGAGGCAAGTGTCAAAGGGGAAGCTTCTAGAAGATTCCATGATCTTCCACCTCGCAAATTGTCCCTTCCATTTGTCCATTCCCGACCATCGCACCCTATAGAGGGGCCATTCAGTATGCATCGTACCCTTTACACTCGGAAGGTGATTTGCATTGAACCCTCTGCACTGGGTATTTAGTATGGTCCAGTTTTGACCATTTCTGAGCAGTTTTTATGGAGAACTTCTAGGAGATGATGTAATCAGCTAACCTTGTTCCTTTAGGTAGTGAAGCAGCACTTTTAGGGATTTAGGAGCCCTTAGTTTATGGAAATTTATGATTGGGGTTGCAGTGCCCAAAAATGTCTATAAACTGTGCTTGTTGTATAAGATGTAGCTGTAGGAATGGTTGTGATAGGGAGTGCTTCCAAAGGGACAACAACCATTTTGGCAGATTTCTCCTTTTCTTCAATAATATTTTCCATCTTTGTCTCCATTTGCTTCAACTATGCACTCTTTTCTATGTTGAGCTTCATCATCTCTACCTTTTGTGTCTTTGTTTCTTCAATATCCTTCGCCATAGGATATTCTGTAGCTGGTAATTTCAATTCCTTGCTTAATTTTGCTATGTCAGTATTCTTTTTCCTTACTAGATCTTCTACAAAATTAATGTTTGCAGGGTCATAACCTACTTTGATCACCAAATCCTCCAGAGCTTTGATCTTGGTGTCTTTGGCAAGTGCAAAGACCTCCACCTTCAGTGGGTTCCTAAACATTATAACATTCTTCTATCAAGAACTGTACTTTTTCCACGCTGCTATAACACCATTAATAAAAGACTCTTAACAAGATACTTGTTCTATGAAATATTAGTGATGCTTTTTCTACTGTAATTGTGTTTTCATTGTTATTTTCTTCATGTTATGCATCTGAAATGTAATTGTAAAACAGGAGGTGTGAATAGTAGGATATTTTTTTGAGCACGATATTTGGACTACATTTACAATATGTATGTTTTCTTCTAAAATTTAATTGATAATTTCCTAAATTCTTCTCAATCCCTATTGAATCACACCTTTTCTCCATTCCATAATTTAATCTAAAGACCCAGTAAATCTAGCTAGCTTGCCCTATGGCTACTCATTTTAACTTTTGGTGCAACATCCAATTTTATTTGACTCGATAGCCTAACGGAAAGAAAGTTATTTGTTTTAGATCAACCAACCAACCAACCAAATTCAAAAAAACAACCAAGCACAATCATAACTAGCCTAAAATCAAGCTAAAAAAACAAGTTAAATCATAAAGAGAGATCCCTCTATGAAGCTGGCAAGGCTAGATCCCTGCATTCATAAGTGGTTTTATGTTGTCCAATGTATTTACTCCCACAACCTCAAAAGTACAGAATGATAACAAAGGGATTGGTCTTTTGTTCTCCTTTTGGTTGGAGGTCATGATACTAGTCTCTTTAGTTGTGTAACAACTTGCGGTCCTTGGAGGCTATGGATTCACATATGTATCTCTAGAGCCCTATAACAACTTGGATTCCCTTCAAGTTGTGGGTTGGGATGCCAATTCCTCTATCCCTATAACCTATTGGGCCCCATGGAGGTTGTGAATTTATATAGTAATCTTTGAAGCCATGTAATAGTTTGGGTCCCCACAAGGTTGTGGCCTAAGATAATAGTCTCTAGAGGCATGGATAGATTAGAAATAGACAAGTATTGGAGTTAATATCTGCAGTGAATTATCAACTTCCTAGGAAGGAGATGAATCCCTCACACTACTCTTAAGGGTGAATGTGGTGAACCTTTGGATTCCATGTTCCTTACTTATTCCAAGAGGTAGCTAGTGGGGTTGAGGAAAATGTTCCTCTAGAGTCCATAGTCTAGCTAGCATATTATAATTTAAGCAAGACTCTCCCTGAGGAGTCTTTAGAATCTAGCTACAGGGTGACAAATAGAAGTGATTTTAGTTGCAGTTGTCCTAGCTTCTCTACCAAAATATAATTATGTTATGTACTTGGTTAAAACGTAAGTATGGTGCACTTCTAGTTGAAATGGATTTCAATTTATGCACGGCAATAATTATATTGATTTAATGAGTGTGTGGTGGCATATTTGTTTGGAAATGCAATTACTCTTGTGATGAAATCATGTATAACAAATATTGTATCTCTAAAATGAATGATGTTGTTAAATAGGTTGAGAAAGTGTATGCTTTTGGAATGAAGTGCTCTATGAAATTCTTTCCGTTATTGTTTATACCACATATGCATAACACATAATGTGTAATTTCGACATGATAACCAAGCCTACGTTATATGCTTATTGTGAAATATTGTTCTGTAGTAAATGTTTAACTATCTTGTAAACAACACATGAAAACAACACACAAATAATATTAAATGCTACAAAATGTGGAAGGATACATAAGGATATGGATTATGACCTCGAAGACATTCAACATAACAACCTTTCCATTAATATGAAGATATTACATAAGTGTTTTCCTTCTTAGAAAGTTCTATGTTTGCACACATACACCTATTCACTGAGCTACAAGCCTATGAATGGCTTAGTCAACCTTTCATTCTTAGCACCCTAGAGGTATTTGACAAGAATCCAAGCATTGATGGTAATCTCCTAGAATCATAGGCCATGGAGCTGCTTAAAAGTCTACTTTGGAGACTAAAGCTCCTAGCGTGTGGTGCGAGAGCTGGAGCCTTTGAAGCTTTCAATGAAGGCATTCAGTAGAGAGGGGTTGTAGTTGCTCCTGTGCCCACACCTATGAAATTTCCTTATTTTAATACTGAGAATATTGTAGGGCCAGGGACTTGTTGGAGAGACTTTCACCCAAGATCAGTAGGGGTAGCACTATATTTTTAATATCACTAGTGAGTGTCGATGTTGATCTTGATGTTTAGAGAGCTTGTGTGGCAGAGCCCTAGTAGGAATAACCAACTAGTAGTAATCAATCAAGAGTTGAAGTAAGCTCTCATGATACTCATTGAAATCCAAATCAAGAGAAACCTACAATGGTTGACAAGGTTCCACTCGTCAACCCATAATAGAGTTCAAATGCAAGATATTACGTGATGCTGGAAGAAATGGGCCTTGAACTTATAGGATAAACTCAAAAAACCTTACATGTTAACTAGGAAAAAGCTAGCGGTGGAAACTAAAGGACGATGGGCCTAATTTCACTCTAATGAGAGTGGATGAATTTGTAATGGCTTGGTCGAGAGGTTAAAACCTGAATGGTTGACCCGAGAGGTTTGTTTTTCACAATGATGGGATCAACCGGTATTACATCACTCAAGGTGAGTTTACTAACATAGGCCTTGCCATTTTTTCAAAGCGACACCCACAAGCCATTTAAGTTGAGATGATTTAGCCCAGAAGAATTAGTTTCCATCATAATAAGAATTATTTTGCATCATAATAAAGGTTGGCACGATGATGCCAGCTGAGATATGGTGGGCTACATGCTAGCTCGATTATTGGCCATAAGTGGAGCCCCTAACGTGTGAGCCTCTTATATTGAACCTGGGTGTATGAAGGAATGTGGCAGAGGAAAGCATCAAGGTTAATCCAATATGATGATGCCTGCCCCCGGAGTCATGCCATTGGCCACAAGATTGTCCAACTCACCACATGGCCCAGAAGCTTTAGCTTGGAAGAAAATAAGGATGTGGAGAAATAAGAGCTTTGGATATAAGTGCATGACCATGTCACCTAACGTCACCTTGGAAGTATCACCCCAAAGGAATTTTGGGTGGAAGAAATAGATGTGCCACGAAGGACCTAATGAGATGACATAAGTCAACTACAATAGAAAGACACCGAACATGGAAGCATTTCCATTAGTGAAAGGTAGGCCTAGGGTTAGGTTAGCTTACAGGTTCTAGCCAACAGTAGTAAACAAACGGGAAATATGAGGAATGATTGAATGAATGGAGTCATGATGATGTGGCATGGATCATCATGTTAGGCCAAGGCATGGTGTATCAAACTAATGGAAGGAGAAATTGTGACCCTACTTGACATGTCAGCTCAAGAGTGAGGTCCCAATGGTTAACATAAGTGCACTCTTAGGAAATCATCATGAAAGTATGAAGAGGGGTGCATGGTAGGGTCCACAATAATGTGTATGCCCATTAAAGGTAAGGTGGTCCCAACTGAAAAGTTAGTCCACCGTAAAGATCCAAGGAGTACACAATGACGTGATAAGGAAGTGTGTTGGGTGAGTTAGCTGAGGAAGCTAACCCTCACTAGTCTAATACGATGACTACCACACATCCCAATGGAAGACTGCCATGTGGTAGCTAGATGATGTGTTAGGGCCTAAACTTTGGTGGAAATTGTAGGAATTTATAAGGTAAGTTCCTCACACAGAACACCAAAGGACACTGCTAAAAAATAGATCATAGGTCAATACACAAGTATCCTTGACATGGTTAAAACCCTTAAATAGGGAAACAGTCCATGGCCTGAGCCAACGCAACCACTTCAAATAATTTATTAGTAAAAGAATGAAAATTTACATAAGATTCTCTCATGAATGGTTACCCTACAAATGACCCTCCATTCTCTTTAAATAGAGATCATGGACCAATCAAGCGTTAAGCCATGTATCAGGTGTCGGTAATCCAGATGAGAGAATGCACTGTAAGATCACTTCATGTCTAGAACATATTGTGACCATATGATTTAATTTACAAAAGTACATTGTAAAGAAACACACTTTACCTAACTCTAGACTAGACCAAGGTATGCTTAAATATTTCCTATATGTCGGAATATCCTAACATCCCCCCTTAAGAACAACTTGGGATAGGATTGAAGAATGTACAAATATGACACAATAGGAGAAGGAAGGAGGAATTAGAGCCTATCCCCCCTTAGTGAAAACTTCATGAACTCCTACCATAAATTGAAGTTTACTAAACTTCACCTCTATGAGAGCCTTTGTAAATATGTCTACAACTTCATCATCTCTTGAAAAATGTTGCACTTCAAGAACATGGTCATGAATGAGCTTTCTGATGAAGTGAATTTGTAGCTCAATGCGTTTTTTGCACTGATGTTGGATTGGATCTTTGCATAGTTGAATGACACTTTGATTATCACACCAAAGTGTAGTTAGATGTTGTTGCTGAAAGCCAAACTCTTACAAGATCTCATGAAGCCATAGTGCTTCCTTACTAGCTTCTATGGCACTAGGATCCTCTGCTTCTGCTGAAGAAAGGCAAATGGCACCTTGTTTCTTGCAAGCCCATGTAATAGGTCCTAAACCAAGAGTGAACAAATAACTCGCAGTAGACTTCTCATCATCAGGGTCACCAGCCCAATCCAAATTGGTGAAACCAACCAACAGAGGAGATGCTTATGTATTGTAATGAATCCAAAACTGAATTGTACCTTGCACATAACCAAGTATTATTTTGGCTACTTTTCAATGACTTTCATGTGGGTTTTGCATAAACCGAGCAATAAGGCCAACAACAAAGGAAAGGTTAGGATGAGCATGGGTCAGATATAAAAGTTTTCCTACAATTTCATGGTATATGGTAGCATCGACTTCAGGGGAAGTAAAAGTGACTGAAATTTTGGCTCCAGAATGAAGGGGAAAAGGGGCTGGCTTACAATCTTCCATGTTAAAATGGTGTAGAATATCACAAGTGTATTTGGACTGGGAAAGGGAAAACCATCCTTGGATTGCAAGACTTGAAGACCAAGAAAATAATGCAAGTGTCCTAAGTCTATCATTTCAAACTTCTTTTTAAGGCTAGACTTCACATGGTTTATAAGGTTGGGATCACTACCAGTAAGGATTAGATCATTAACATAAAGAAAAAGAATGATAAGAGACTTGCCCACTTTCTTGGTGTAGACAATATTGTTATAATGACTCCTAGAAAATCTAGTTTCTAAAAGAAAGCTATCCATTTTAGCATAACAAGCCCGAGGGGCTTGCTTGAGACCATAAAGGGATTTCTTAGGCTGTTATTGAGAAATCTAGTGTCTATGTAGAGCTGTTAGTCCCACTAAGATGGGTAGCTATCTTAGAAACAAACAAATTAAAGTTACTTTCATTTTCCTTTACAAGAAGTAGATAGGAGAGGAGCAAAGAATACCATCCTCAATCTTTCGCTCAGTTCCTTGCTTGTCCCTTCTCCTCTCTGCCAGATCTTTGCCACTCTTTCCTTGATCACTCTGCTTCAAAGAGTACCTATAAAGTCAAAGAAGCATAATACCTTCAAAGTGCAAAGATCTACAATCAGAAACAATATAGGACCAGATATATATTGACCACACAAATGCATATATATTATCAAACATACAAGAATGTGGAGGAAACATTTAATAACTTTATTGATGTAAAGATTAGAAGAGAGGACTACAACCCATTGATCTGACCCATGATCATCCTCCCAGCATGAAAGCACTTCTTCACCTCATGGAAAGCTCAGATCACCCAACACTATGATATTCCACTAGGAAACCAACAACACTTCCTTACAAGATACAATATTCCAGCCTTTGGATCTCTGGGATGAGGGATCCATATATAGATGATTGTAGGGGGGTGAGTGAGCTTCTGGGATTTTGATTAGTGTCCTCTCTCAGATAGTTCTTGATTCCACTTGGAGAATGATGATCTCTTAATCATCCCTAGGCAAATTTAGAGAGGCAAGTGTCACAGGAGAAGTTTCTGGAAGATTCCATGATCATCCACCTTGCGTATTGTCTCTGCCATTTGTCTAATCTCTTCCATCGCACCCTACAGAAGGGATTTTTAGTATGCATTGCACTTTTTGCACTAAGCAAGTGAGATGCATCACACCTTTTGCACTAAGTAGTTTGTATGGTCTAGTTTTGACTAGTTCTCAGCAGTTTTCTGTGGAGAACTTCTGGAAGATGATGTAATTAGCTGACCTTGTTCCTTTAGGGTATGAAACAACACTTTAAGGGACTCATAAGCCCTTGGTTTATGTACATATGTGATTTGGGTTGCAGTGCCCAAATATGTCTATAACAGTTGACCCCTAAAGCATGAGGTCGTAGATCTTTGATGTCGGGTGAAATGATTTATCATGAGGATCCAAGGTTTTTTTAACTCGAAGGTGACCAACAATAAGAAATAATACAATACATTACCTTCATAACATTTTCATGATCTAGCTGAGGCGGGCATTCCCATGCTTAGCTTTATAAATTCATTTTCATGTACATAGGACAAATAACCGTCTGTGTGGCAAACTGATGATTCTAATAGAGCCATCATCCTTTGATTCAGATGATCATCTGTGCATCAATGATGTACATTTGATGTCTTTATTTTCCTAAATATATCATTGCATGCATGGATGAAGCTAGATCTGGGGTCTTCAAACTCATCCAATCTTTTCCCTAAGTACAATTTGACCCATGTGAAAAATGTTGTGGAGTCGAACATGGAAAGACATTGCTTGATTACCAGCCAATGAAGTAAGTTGTTAACAAGAATGAGAGGAATCAATGATAATGATTATGACCCTCAAAGGTACTAATGTACAATTCGCGTGGTGTGAAAATGGTACTTAGCATTGAACACCACGCAAAATCTCTTGGTCGAAGGCCATTGATGTAAACCTGTTGCCAGAAGCGAGAAACTTGCCATTGAGGCATTCAAGCTTCAAGGTACTGAAAGGGTTGTCCCTAGGTCGACTTCTTGGATAATGAGATGATGGCGACAAGAAGAGACCCATCATAGGAGGGCCTTAATGAATCCCACATCTATGACACGGGATGGAGAAAATGACTTTTTGGAGGTGAAAACGATCTGATGATACAAGTTTCAGGGTGGAGGTCATGTAACAATGGAGCGTGAATGTATTGCAGTGAATGAGACACAAGATGGGTTGGTGAATTCTCTAATCGACTTCTCTTGAACATATCGATGACACTGAAATGCATTCATAGTGCTAACCCCAAAGATGGATGGTACGGTGGACCAATGGTAATATGACCGGCAAACGGAATCACCCAACCCGACTCAATCATGGTGATGGAGTGAAAGTGTCATGTTCAAGAGCGACTTTGCTACCAATAAAGTTTCTTCAAGTTTTCTTCCCAATTTTTCCCTAGTCATTGCTAACTAGTACCTCTTTATTTTTGTCAAGCTTGAGGAGGATAACATATGTTGTTCTATAATTTTCCCTTCGGGCAAACTCGTCTCTATGTTTTAACGAGCCTAGCGACAGTGAAACTCGTTCTTGTCCCTATGGACAAGTTTGTCACTATTGGTTTTAACGAGTTTAACGACAAAGACAACTCAGCCCTTTTTCAATTTTAGAGGGTCTGAAAAGGGACAGAAATGAAACTCCAGTAATCCTTTTTCGTCATATAATCCCTTAAGTATGAAAAATTATAAAATAATACAAAAGGGATGAATTTTTTATAGTTTTAAGGAGCCGAACAAGACAAGCGCTCGATCTTTTTGTGTAATAATCCCTCAGGTCGAAAAAGATTAAAATCTAGAGGAGGGATAGCACTCCCGGTAGCTTTAACGAGCTGGAGAGGCCAACTGCTCGGCAATCTTTTCATATTTTACGAGTTAGGTGAAAAGACCTTAAAGGAGACTCGTTTTTTAGGAACGAGTGATATTTTTGGGTAGCTGCTAATTCCAGGTAAGGTTTGGAATTTTCCAATCACGGCAGTGTCACAAGGATGGGTAATAGAATCACTCTTTACAATTGTTCCTCAAAAGGGTAAACAATCAAATGGAGGCATATGATTGGCTAAAACAGAGTGGAGGTGATGGTAAGAACACGACCAGGGCTCAAAAAGCTGATGATAATGCATTCGCAATGGCTATTTACTGGAGGTTGGTTCATTTTTTAATGAGCTTAAACTCTGGGGGGGAATTTGTTCATTGCTTAGGTTTAAATTTTATTGAGCTTAAACTTCGCATAAAAATTGCTCATGCCAGTCGTATAATAAGGATGTCTCATCGATAGATTCCATTTTTGTGGAGCTTGCACCTTTTAAAGATTTGCTCCGTATCCTTTCATTATGCAAGTTAGAAACGACCAATTCTACGAGTTTAAAGGGTTGAGAACCTACAAACTAAGAAAAGAATTGATCGCTCTTCTCTTGCATGCAAAAAAGGTTTGCATGCCCCCAGGTATAGTGAAATAAGTTTCCAGGCTACCATATGGAAGTTCTCACATTTGCAAGATAGTTTCCATCCACATAGCAGACAGAAACACTCCCTGGCTTAGTCCATTTGGACAAAGGTGATTCTAGCTCCAACCACCTAACCTTGACAATGGAATCTTATTCCGGTCTAATCCCATTTTCCTCAACAGACGGGTGTCAGACTAGTCATATATCCTTCGCGGAAACCTACCCTATACCCAAAGTTTCCCTGCCGAAGCAGACTAGGGTGCATGCCCCTTGGGTTTCAGTCATGGCCACCGAATTACTCGCGTTCTTCAGGTGGACAGACTGGAGATTGATGAGACATTCCTTGCATGAAAATACTAGTTAGGGATGGTACTTGACTATTAGCTATGTGTGAGCCAGGGAATGAAAGCTAGTCTATGAGTTGGACCACTCGGCCTTCATGCAAAAAACACATTACTCGAAAGAGTGAGGAGACAATGGCTCCCATGCTATAAACATAGTCACACCCAAGGAGTAGATTATAATCTAAAGGTCCTTGGACTACCATTACATTCAGATACACGATTTCCCTCTCAAAGTTATAGGCAAACTCGGAAGGATCCCTAACGATCGATTGGTTCCTTTACCGAAGCCTGTTAGATTTCACATCTCAAGCAGAAGTGATGGTGAACCAAGTGCTTTACAAGTAGTTGAGGAAAGGATACTCACAGAAGCCCCTTCATCTATGATGGTACCGACCATGACCATTCTATAAGCTTGCACAATGATTTGGAATGGTACATTAGACGGTAAACGAGGTCTGCCTAGTAGATTCCAATCGAAGGAAACAACTAGGTTGCTCGGAGGTGGGACCAAATAAACGGCCATATATGACCCTGACAAACTTCCTTCATGTGGTAAAGGAATGGGTAGATTGCCCCCATGTTCATCAGAGTCTGTGTTTACGAAAAGAATTTGAACAGTGTCATTCTCATTCTCTTCAGTGACTGTATCATCTGAAGATGGACCTTCTGAAGACAGGACCGGGTCGACTACTGCCTCAACCTTTTTACTTTCATCTGGTGTGGATTCAGAGGGCTTATCTTTAATGATAGATGCTTCGATCGACCACAAAGTCATGTCAGTCGGATTTTCAACTAGCGATGGACTCGGCAAGAGTTTCTTGTACCTAGGAGGAAGCCGTAGCGGTGAAGTAGGACGGTCATCCAAGACCCTTTTAGCTTCATCCAGGAAGGGACAACGGTGGACGGCATGATCGCCTTCACACAGTTTGCAAGGAAATTTACATTTTCCTTTCTGTCCAGAGACTTCGTTTTCACTAGTTGACGGTGTACTCTCAACATGATCGTTAGAGGTTGATGACACTGGATTGTGCAAACGAGGGGACCAATCCCTTAAGATCCGAGGGATGCAAGGACAATCTCGATGATAGTGGTCCCCTTTGCAAATGACACATGGAGATTTTGGTTTGGATGGTGCAGTGTGCGTATTTTCGCTAGATGATGCGCGGTTATCCCTTTTTGCCTTAGGCTCCTTCTTTTTCTTCTCCTTCTTCTTCCCTTTCTTCTTCTTCTCAGTTACTTGGTATTTAGCTTTACTGGCTTTACCAAGCAAAGAGGAAGGAGGGGAGGGAGAAACAAGTGAAGCATAAGGTTGGGGGGTAACTCTAGTATCATCTAATTGCTGACTTGATTCCTCAGGAATCGTGGAAATTTGAACGACAGAGGTCGAGAAGAGCCATATGGGCAAGCCAATTGTCAGTCCTGGGAGGGACAATTTGGCCATATGAGGTGCACCAACATCTCCCCAAGAGGAGAAAGGACTAGGATTTCCTCCAAGGGGAAATCCTTGGTTGGTGGACTCCATTTTTCTCAACCTAAGACCAACGAGGGAATAGTGATGTTATTTCGATTAAAATAAATTTTAGACGCTTCGACACAACTTGCTTTTTCAATTTTTAAGAGTCAAGAAAAAGATAAAGATGACTCTAGTCGCCTTAGATTTTTAATGAGCCTGAAGTGACAAGTGCTCAGATGGACCTTTTCCTTTAAGGAGTCTGAAAAGGAACAAAAGATACTACTCTGAAAATCTAGACATAGGGATTACCAAACCAATCGCAAAACTGTAGAATACTTTTTATGGTACGATAGTCAATCTTCCCGAATGTTGTGTTCAGTGCATTGCGATCGATAGGGTGGCAGACATGGCTTCCTAATGATAAAGGATATAGCCTATTGTGGTCTCCCAATATATACTCGACGGTACGTGGGAGCACAAGTCCGTATTGGCACTTGTCGTCTCGAAGAGGAGGAATCACCCAACCTACAATGAAAGCGATAGTTACCAGACTTTACGATGCCAGAATACGTCTCTAGCCTAAAATTCTAAATATTGTGCGTTAGGTTCCAAAGCATTTTTATGTTCATTGAATTTATTTTACAGTTGATCTTTCTTAAGAAGTTTGCCTTTCAGGTTCACCGCGTGATGTAGATATACAATTCCTAAAATGCAATCTAAGATAATAAACAATTGTTTAATCTTCTTTTTTCAATGAAAATCCTAGCTACTAAGGAAAGAGAAGCGGAATTCTTTCAACAAAGAGCAAAGAGCACTAGATGCACTGTCTTAAATCAAAATCAACAAGCAGTCTAAATGCAAATGCACGTGCATGTATTTGTTTTCGCTTTCTTAACGTGTGAATGATAAAAAGAATGCTAAGTACAAATTTGAATCGTTTCAAGCGACAGTACTAACGATTTTTCCTTTCAAAAAACAAAAGGAAGATAATGACGACACTTTGCGATTTTGAATTGAAAATTGCTTTCGACACTTGAAAATCTACTAATTCAAATCAAATACAAGAGTAATAGTGTAATCGACCATCAAGAACAATAGAATTATTTTCTTTGATTGAAAACGACACTTGTGACACTTTCAAATCAAAAGACGACAACTTGATTAAACTACTTCTTTGTAAAAGAGGACCGTAAATGGCGAACAATACATAAAAACATTTACAGTTCTTTGTACTATGGAGGTTGAATCTTGCAAAGGAAGGGAGTTTCCACAGAGGCATACTAATCATAGACAGCAAAACTCTTGAATAAAGCTAAAGAGAGAACAAAAAACCAAAATTTGGAAGCAGAAGAGGTCTTATCTGATCATTGCACCTGTAACACAGGGAAAGTGCGATGCATCTCACCTACTACACACGGGAGGTGTGATGCATCCAAATTCCCAAGAGGAGAAGGTGCGATGGTCCAAGGACGAGACTTCAACTTGGTTCTGGGTCATAGTTTGCAACTTAGTTTGGGGATTTAGGCCGAGCAAATGATAGCCAGTAAATGAAAATCATAGGGGTTGATCTAATGAGGTTACTTGAGCCACCACCAGGGCAATTAGGATGTTTGAAAATCAATTGTTCAGTTTATAAACAAAACCTGAAGATAGACTGAAGAAACATTGATCTACTTTGCACTTGCATAGCAAATGCATTTTGAAGGCTAGCTGGCTTGACTTCAGGCTCCGTCTGTAAGTTTATAAAGCAAACAAACTACTCGATCCCCAGTGGAGTCGCCATTTTGTTATCGGGAAATCTAGTGTCTATGCAGAGCTGTTAGTCCCACTAAGATAGGCAGCTATCTTAGAAACAAATAGATTAAAGTTACTTTCGTTTTCCTTTACGAGAAGTAGATAAGAGAAGAGCAAAGAATATCAACCTCGATCTTTCGCTTGGTTCTCTACTTGTTCCTTATCCCCTTTGACAGATCTTTGCCGCTCCTCCCTTGACCACTCTGCTTCAAAGAGTACCTGTAAAGTCAAACCAGCATAATACCTTCAAAGTGCAGAGATCTACAGTCATAAACAATATAGGACTAGATATATATTGACCACATACATGCATATATTAGCAAACATACAAGAATGTTCAGGGAAACTTGAATAGCTTTATTGATATAGAGATTAGAAGAGAGGATTACAACCCATTGATTTGACCCAACGTCATCCTCCCAGCATTAAAGCCCTTCTTCACCTCATGAAAATATTAGATCACCCAACACTATGATATTCCACCAGGAAACCAACAACAATTCCTTACAAGATACAATATTCCAGCCTCCAGATCTCTGGGATGAGGGATCCATATATAGATGATTGTAGGGGGGTGAGTCAGCTTCTGGGATTTTGATTAATGTCTTCTCTCTGATAGTCCTTGATTCCACTTAGAGATTGATGATCTCTTACTCATCCCTGGGCGAATTTAGAGAGGAAAGTGTCACAGGAGAAGTTTCTGGAAGATTCCATGATCATCCACCTTGCAAACTGTCTCTGCCATTTGTCTACTCTTGCCCATCGCACCCTACATAAGGGTTTTCCAGTATGCATCACACTTTTTACACTGAGCAGGTGAGATGCATCGCATCCTTAGCACTGGGCAATCTGTATGGTCCAATTTTGACCAATTCTGAGCAGTTTTATGTGGAGAACTTATAGGAGATGATGTAATCAGCTAACCTTGTTCCTTTAGGGCATGAAACAACACTTTTAGGGACTCAGAAGCCCTTGGTTTATGGACATATATGATTGGGGTCGTAGTTCCCAAATATGTCTATAACAGCAATAGATCAATAAGATTGCAAAATACACAGACACTTGAAACAGTAAGAGAAACACAGTAAGCAAATACAAAACACAACAAATTTAATAAGGAGTTCACCCAATCCTCCTGGGTTACGTCTCCTGGTCCAGCTTCAGTGGTGGCCTTTTCTATTGTGTCTTAAAGCAGAGATTTTACAATAAGGAGCTCAATTTGAGTCTCACTTAACAGATGATGATCAGTAGGGCGGTACTTGGATCCCCCAAGCCTCTAGATTACACAGATTCCCCCTTATTGAATCTCGATCTCAACTGGTCTTAATGGTATGAGTCCAATTTGGTACTCAATACTTGACAAGTATACATAGAGTAGTTGCTTGAACCTCTCAAGCCTTCTCTGGAGTTCACGGACTCTCGGACTCTCTATGTCTCTGTCTACTCGATGCTGGCTTTGTTCTACAGGTCAGCTCGGCTTTTTTGTTCTATGCGATTCGCTTCTTTCTCTACTTCTATTTCCCTCTGCTCTTTGTCTGTTCCTGGCTTAAAGCCAATATGTTCCCTGATTGTTCGTTTCCTCTTCCCAGATCTCTGGTTCACTTGCCTCTATCCACTGGAATTCCCTTGCTCTGCATCATCATCGCTATGGAACGCTACACAGAGAGGTGGCCACTTGTCGCCTTATAGACTGAGTGTCAGTTTTCTTTGAATGGTCGTTATTTTCGTTATTCCAGGATTTGACTGCGAAATTGATTCTTCTACGAGCTCAGCGGTCATGTCGGACCTCAACTCTTTATGTACCTCATTCTATTTCCCCCTTAAATCTGGTCATCCATCGGGTTGATCCTCCGCCATTGATCTGGAGCTTCCAGATCCTACAGTGTCCGTTTATATCACGCGGGTAAGTTGCTCGACCGCTACTCACGCGATGTAAGTTGTTTTCTCTCTTATCCGCTAGACACGCGTCGCCCAGTGTATGGAATTGTACTGAACTCAGCCAAACCCGCTTACTACTCGAAGTGCACGCGATATCCTACTGGTTTTGGGCACGGGAACCACCTTCTAATGTTTTCTGCATGGTTTCCCTGTTTTCCTCGTGACTGAGTGCTTGGGGCTTTCCTTCTATGAGGGTTTTGCCTTGCGATACGTATCAGAAATTGCCTCTGTTTCTGGATCCGGGCTTGCCATTTTCCAATTTGCGTCCATGCGCGGTCTCCATGGGCCAACGGTCATCGTGCTTTGACTAAGGGTCCTCATTGTTCCGTGCTGGCCACAATTGCCATTGTCCAGAGGTCATTTCTGATAAGCTTTGTTATTCATAAGATTTGATCTGAGATAATTTGAAATAGTCATGAAAAATGTTTAAGGATCTAATTTGGATCACTGAAAATGGAAGGCCAATAATGTCCTAAAAACATGATTTTGTAAGCAATTCTCTTGTCAGAAAAATGTCCTCCACATGGCTCATCGTGACAAGCTTTTCGTATTTCTAGTATTTTGTCCTCCCGAACACATCTTTTGATGATGAGGTTTGGTCATGTCTTATATAATTCCTCATTTATCCATGAGTAGGATGTGCTATTGTGGACTATTCTTCTTTTTTCTCTAGGAGATAAATGAAATGGCATTTTTCCTCTGGCCAAATAGTTAGCAATATCTGCATACCAAGGTGATTTAGTAGATACTGCAAAGCGATATTCATCAGGAAATTTATCTTCTACGGGTCGATCATTGTTTTCATTTTGTATTCTAGATAGAAAATTGGCAATTGTGTTATGTTTCCCTGGTCTATCTAGAATGGTTATGTTGAATTCTTGTAAAAGTAGGAGCCATCTAGTTATTCTTCCATTAGTGACCGATTTATTCATTAGGTATCTAATGGCAGAATGGTCTGTGTGGACAAAGGTTTCATAGCTAGTTATATAATGTCTGAATTTATTAATGGCATGAATTACAGCTTAGAACTCCTTTTCGGTTACAGTATAATTTAACTCTACAGGGGTTAGATTTTTACTAGTATAATTAATGGCATAAGGAGTGAGACATTTTTGTCCTAAAACAACTCCTAAGGTTGAATATGAAGCATCTGTTGAGATATGGAAAGGCAATTTCCAGTTAGGTCCTTTTAAAATGGGTGCTTCAAAAATTCTCTTTTTCAATGTTTCAAAGGCAACTTGACATTCAGAATCCCATCTGAATTCACAATCTTTGGTGAATAATTTAAAGATTGGGGATGCAATTTTTGTGAAGTTTTCTATAAATATTCTACAATATCCACTAAAACCGAGAAAACTTCTAACATCCTTTTGAAAAACTGGCACTGATAACTTGGAAATGACTTCCACCTTAGATGAGTCTACCTTAATTCCATCTTCGGAAATATGGTGGCCTAAAAAAATTCCCTCGTTAAACATCATGAAACATTTTTCATGGCTTAATGAGAGGTTTGTTTCTTGACATCTTATTAATAGCTTCTCCAGGTTTTCTAGTGCTTCATTGAAAGAATCCCCATAGACTATGAAATCATCCATGTACACTTCCACAAAATAATGGATAACGTCAGAGAAAATGCCAAGGACTGCCCTTTGGAATGTTGTTGGAGCATTACATAACCCAAAGGGAAGTACTCGGTAAGCATAAGTTCCCCATGGAAAAGTGAATGTGTTTTTATCCTGATCTTCAAGGGCCACCTAAATCTGGTTGTATCCACTAAACCCATCCAAGAAGGAAAAATATTTTTTCCCTGCTGAAGTATCTAAGACCTGGTCTATGAAAGGTAACAGAAAGTGGCATTTTAATGTTTCTTTATTCAACTCCTTGTAATCAATGCATACTCTCTATTTTCCATTCCTTTTACGGATGATTACTAGGGGTGAAACCCACTGGCTGTCAGATATTTGATAGATGAAATTTACATTTAATAATTTCTGCAATTCTTCCTTAACAATTTCTTTTAGATTTGGGTTCATTATTCACTGAGGTTGTCTAACTGGTCTTGCATTTTTTTCAATGTAGATATGATGTATGAAAGTTTTAGGATCAAACCCTCTCATGTTAGTGTACTCCTATCCAAAAGCAGAAGAATGTTTTCGTAAAATTTCTATAAATTGTTTCTTTTGCATGTCTTCCAAATTTTCACTGACATTTAAGGTCTTTCCTGGAAAGATTTCTATCGAGGAATTCCAAAATTTTTCCATGGACAACAATGATACTTGTTTAGAAGAGAGATATTCATTTCGAATACGCTCATAATGTGAGGAAGATTCATTATTTTCTAGTAAATTCAATAGTTTGTCTTCCTCTTTTACTTGTTCACTGTCAAAAATAGGTTGTATATCTTCTCCATCTTCTATCCATTCTTTAGTTTCTGTATCTATTGTTGTTCTTGAAGGGGGGTATAATGTAAATTTATCTGTAGAATGTCCATCTGAGATAAACATATCACCTGACCTACAATCGATAAAAGGATCTGTTGTAGCTAGCCAAGGCCTTCCTAGAATTAATGGATGTCCTCCTAGATTGTTCTTGGGTGTTAAGACCATGAAATCAACAGGATATTCCCAATAATCTAAATATACACAAACATGTTCTAACACACCATCTGATTTAATAATAGATCTATCTGCTAATTGCAATAAGGTTGGTGCGTATTGAAGGTTAGGAAGCCTAAGTGTGTCCATAACTTGTTTGATCATTATGTTTATGGCTGCTCCTAGGTCAATCAGTGTGTTTGTTATTTCAGTTTCATTGATGTGAATTTTTACAATGGGGCTTCCTGGGTCTAAATATTTTTGAATTGTTGTCTTCCCCATCATAACGTCTGTAATTTTTCTGACTAACTGATTTTTTTTATATCTTTTCTTCTTCTCCCTGATCGTTGTGTACTTAATTCCTTAATTTTTTTTGTAAAAATTGGTATTTCTTTTATGAATTGCAATAAAGGAATCTTAATACAAACATTTCTCAATTCATCCATCATATTGTAATCCGACAAGATAATTTGTTTGTCTACTCCTTCATCGATTTTTAGCCTTTCTCGTAAAGGTGGTTTAACTGATATTGAAGGTTGTTCTATGATAGGAACATCTATTGGAATTTCTTCTGTTTGTTTAGTTTATTTTTGATGGAGAGAAGTCTCCCCTTATTCTGATTGATTCTTATGTTTTTGAAGATCAGATTTTGTTTTATGAATGACAACAGGAGGGTTTTTTTTGTAATACTCTTCCATAACTGAATTGGACATTGTTTAGGTCTAGTGGGGTTATCACACAAGTTTGAGGATTCTGACCCTCCATGTTGTATACTGGTTGTTGTTGTATCTTATTATTAGGATTTGGAAGTGGTTGAGCGGGTAAATGATTTCATTTTTGTGGAAATGGTAGGGAAAGCTACAGGTTTTGATTCTATACTGGGACTTGTGGCAATTTATTAGCTTGAGGAATTTGATTGGACGAGGTTAAGAATTCTGGTGGAAGATAGGATGGCGAGTATTGTTGATATTGAGCATAGGCTCCATAAGGATTTTGCCATCCTTGATTCCAAGGTTGTGATTGTGGCAGAGCCCAAGGCTCTCAGGCTGGATTCCAATTACTTTGTGAAGACTTGGCAAATTGTTGTGGTCTAAATCCTTGTGATTGATTTGGTTGGGGGGTTTTCCATTGTCTTTGGACTATAAAGTAGACAGGGTCTACTGGTTCTAAGATTCCTTCCTCATTGAATACAACCTTAAGACCTATTAGGGATGGACATTCCTTTGTATCATGATTATCTGCACATATGACACAAGTTTCTATGGCTTTTAAGTCTAAGGGACACTCTCTCAGAGCATGTTTCTTCTGACATTTGGGACAGAAGATGGATAATGCAACATTTTCGTAATTTTTCTTTTGAGTCTAAGGGACACTCTCTCAGATCATGTTTCTTCTGACATTTGGGACAGAAGATGGATAATGTAGCATTTTCGTAATTTTTCTTGTTTTGTATTTTAAGGGTGTCTATTTGTCCACTTAAGCTCCCTAAAATATATGTTTTAAAGGTGTCAAGAAGATTTCTTATTTCTGCCCTACTAACTGTCACAATTGTAGACTTTTAAGGAATTTAGACTTCTGTGATCCATAACATTGTTTAGAGAATTTTCGGCAAAATCACATAGATATTCTTTTTTCGACGCGTTTCGAACCAACGAGTGTGGTTCATCGTCAGGACAAGTTGAAGATCCAATCCAGCTTAGCTTGTTAAATAGTATGTGTAGAGACTCCAACGGCTAATTCTGACCTAAGAAAGAAGATAAATATATATATATATATATATCCGAACCTTTATTCTTGATAAGAGAGGGTCCCTAGGACTATTTCCAACTCTTGCTTTGCCCCTTGAGATATGTACACATAAATCACAAATATTTGCAAATGGTAGTTGGAAAATATCTCCTTTTCTAGTTAGGTTAAGGAGATCGAGCCATTCATCTTTAACGGCTCTAAGTAAAAGAACTTTTAAGGTTTCTTCATCCAAATTATCCATTTTTTCTCTTTTACCATTATAAACAAACATTTCTACCAAGTCTTCAAGATTCTCATCTTCTTTTTGTGTCATTTTCAAGACTTCATCTTTAAGGTTACTAGGCATACAATAATCTCTATACTTTCCTAAGAAAGCCTATTTCATTTGTGCCCATGTTGTTATGGAATGCACTCCTAGACTCATGAACCATTTTAATGCTGCGTCTTTTAATGTGGCAAGGAATGATCTGATATTATGATCTTAGATTACTTTTAAGGTATTACAAACTCATGTGCATGGATTTGCCTACATTACTTAGTGCAACGGATCAATAAGATTGCAAATAATGCAGACAATGAGTAGTAAAGAAGCCTAATAGACAAACACACATAAACACAACAAATTTAATATGGAGTTCACCTAAAACTCTTGGGATACATCTCCTGGTCCAGCCTTCAGTGATGGCCTCTCTATTATGTCTTCAAGAGCAGAGTTTTACAAAGTGTGAGCTCAAATTGAGTCTCAACACAACAGATGCAAACAACAGGAGTTTTTGCTTGAATCCCTCAAGCCTCTCTGAGTACACAAAATCTTTCTTTTCACTCTCTGTCTTTGTTTTAGCTCTGTCCCAGTGCTACCCCTCTGTCTCTATCATTTTGTGGCTTTAAAGCCAATTGGTGTTGTCTCTTCATTTCCTCTTCTTAGGCTTTTTGTCTCCCGGTCTCTATCCATTCGAATCCCTCTTCTGAGCATTAGCAATCATGGCATAATGCCTTTAGGGGAGGTGGCCACCTGCTTTGCAACGGAAGAGTCCATCAGGCCTTCGAAATCCCCAAAATATCCATTCTCTGTTTACATAGAGAAATACATTCAAACACGGGACAAATCCACCAAAACACAGTTTTTTGGACTTCAAAAGTCCTTAAATCCGCTTTATACTCATATCGGGTCCGCCTGAAATCACTTATCATATGTCCCAAGTGCCCATTCTGTGGTTTCCCTTTGTATTTTAAAATACATTAAAAACATTGAAAATATCGCAAAAATGGCTTTATGCGGACTTGAAATATTATACATATGCATTCATAAACCCTTTCAGGTCCGGTTTCATCGCATCGGTGCATTCCCTTCGCTTTTCGTTTATTTAACGAAAACGCGAAAATACATAGAAAAATGCCATTCTACGAAACTCAAAATATATAGAATATTGTTTATAACTCTATCGGGTTCGGCTATATAATATATATATATAATAATATATATATATATATATATATATATCGATATATGTATATATCGATCTATATATATATATATACATATATCGATATATATATCGATCTATATATATATAATATATATATATATACATATATCGATATATATATCGATATAATATATATATATATATATAAATATACATATATCGATATATATATCGATATATATATATATATATATATATATATATATATATATTATATATGTATGTATATATATGTATATGTATATATAATATATGTATATATATATAGTAATGTATATGTATATATATATGTATGTATATAATGTATATGTATATGTATAATATATAATATATACAGATACAATATATTATATATAGTTCCGCTCTTCTATGTAGCTCTGATGCGATTGATCGCAATCGCATATCGCAGATACCCCCAGGCCATTTGGTCAGTGCTCCACTGTGGTTTGCCGACGCGATATTTCTATGCAACTTGGGCCGTCAATATGTGCAATTGATTGACGGTCCTCATTGACCCCGCTAATCGCTGTCGCATATTCCATGTAGTAACCTCTGATATTCTCCACCTGTCACCGCCCATTGCGATTTGCCGATCGGATCAGGACCGTTGATCGGCGAGATCCGATGGCTCCTGTGCATCACTGTCCAAGCCGCTGATAGCTCTATTTTTGGTCATTTCTTCATGTTTTTTCCTCTCGATAGTGTAATCTGATATTTTTAAAACTTCTTCGTTTACGATGGTTTTTTTTCGATTTTGAAGACTTAGAGAGTGTTTTGGATCCATTTTGGATCAAGCCTTCCCACTGAAAAAGATTTTGGACCACTAAAAGTTGGCTTTTAAGCATCGATCAAGAGAGGATATAGCTTCCTCACTTGCCCAATTTCCATCCATCGTGCATTGCTTGGTTTTGAACCTTTGAGTCTGATTCTAAGGTACTCAACATCCCCTCTGCGCGTAGTTCTCACCTTTCTGTCCAGAACTGTATCTTCCTTCTACTCATTGAGATATTCAGGCAACAGATCATCAATAGAAGGCAACTAACTTTGCTCTTCGGAATCCTCAATTAATGAAGGTTCAAACGGTCTCAAATTTTCTGCATTAACCACTGAATAGATGTGCATGTAAGCTGTCAAATCAAGGTGAAAAGAATTCTCACCAATTTTCTCAAGTATCTTGAAAGGCCCATACCTTATTGGCTTGAGCTTCTTTCCTTCACCTTGCATTCTGTCTTTGCTGATATACAGCCAAACTTGATCACCAACTTGGAAGTTATGTTCAATTTGATGCTTATCATACCTTGCCTTATACTTGGCTTGGCTCTTTTCTAGTTGTTCCTGCATTGCGTGGTGAATTTATTGGATCTGTTCAATAACTTGGTTGCTTTGTCCACATAACTGTTTCCATCAACTGCTATGTCTTTTTCAAAGACAAAATCCAAGGGAAACCTTGGTGTAAAACGAAAACAAGTCTTAAAAGGAGATCTTTGTGTAGAAGAGTGCTTGGCACGGTTGTAAGCATGTTGCACATAACATAAATGTTCATCCCAAAGCTTGGGATGCTTGCTGCAATGACCCCTGAGCAACTGGATCACTGTCCTGCTAACCACCTCTGATTGTCCATCTGTTTGTGGATGAAAGGTTGTGCTATTCTTTAGTCTGGTGTCCATCAATTCCCATAGACTTGACCAAAACTTCCCAACAAATCAGGAATCTCGATCAGATACAATGGAAGTGGGTAACCCAGAATGAACCCAGACATGCTGAAAGAACAACTTCGCTATTTGTTTAGCTGTAATCTGCTTGTTACAAGCTATTAAAATACACATTTTGCTGAACCTGTCCACAATAACATATAAATAGTCATGACCTTTTCTAGATTTTGGCAATCCCCCAACAAAGTCCATGGAAACACTTTCCCAAGGATGAGAACGAACTGGAAGTGGAGTGTATACGCCTAGTTTTCTATTGCTGGGCTTTCTTTTAGCACACATGGTACACCCTTTAATATATCTAGAAATTGTTTCATGCATTCTTGGCCAATAGCATAATCTTTGCAGTTGTGCAACTATTTTACTTACACCAAAATGACCCGATATTAGAGAAGTATGTGCTTCTCGGATTATGTTAACTCTTTTAGTTTGAGGAATGCATAACTTTCCCAAATGATACAAGAGTTGGTCCTTAACATGATAATCCAATTCTTCTACTTGTTTGCCATGACTTAAAGTTGCATATACATCTTTAAAATCTACAGCTTGAGCATATTGTTCAATGTAGCTTTCACGCAACACTGAGTTATGCTTAAGTATAGTAGATGCATTTATGATTGGTCTTGATAACATATCTAAAACTTTATTGTGTATGCCCTTCTTATATCTAATGACAAGATGAAACTGTTGTAGAAAACCCATCCACCTATAGTGTCTTGATTGCTGCAATTTAGTTTGTGAGTGTAAATATTGAAGTGGTTGATGATCAATTTGTATAACTGTTTCTTTTCCCATTAGGTAGTGTTTCCACTTTTTCACTCTGCACTAATGCATACAATTCTTTATCATATGTGGGATAATTAACTATTGCAGAATTAAATCTCATAATGATAACATATGGGTTTACAATGTTTCATCAACACTGCTCCCATGGCATAGTCACTGGCATCTGTTTTAATCTCAAATGGTCTTTGAAGATCTGGAAATTCTAGTACTGGTGTTGTACTAATTTTTTCTTTCAAGGTGTCGAAGGCTTTCTGCTGTTTGCCTCCCCACTAGAACACCTTGTTCAATCCTGTCAAATCATGTAAGGGAGCTGCAATCAAGGAAAAGTTAGCAATAAACTTTCTCCAATATTGTGTTGCTCCTAGGAAGCTCCTAACTTCTATAGCAGATTTGGGTTTAGGCTAGTTCACAATGACTTCAACCTTAGATGGATCTATCTTCAATTCACCACCCCCTACAATATGACCCAAATAATTTAAATATGTTTTTCCAAATTCACATTTTGATAACTTCGCATAGAGATTTTCTTTTTTCGAAACATCTAGAGTCTGCTTTACATGCTTCAAATGTTCTTCCCATGTTTTACTGAAAACAAGAATTTCATCTAGATATATAACTACAAAATCATCAATAAAAGGTTTGAATACATCATTCATAACTCTCATGAAAGTGGCAGGAGCATTAGTTAATCCAAAAGGCATAACTAGCCCTTCATACAACCCTTGCTTTGTTTTGAAAGTAGTCTTCCATGCATATTGTTCTGCTACTCTAACTTGGATAGCCACTACGCAAATCCAACTTGGAAAAGTACACTGCTTCTTTCAGCTGATCCAATAGATCATCAATGCGAGGAAGGGGATAACGATTCTTGATCGTTATTTTATTTAGTGCTCTGTAATCAATGCACATCCTCCACGAACCATCTTTCTTTCTCACCAACATGATTGGATATCTGCATGGTGATGTGCTTGGTCTTATGAACCCTTTCTCGAGCAGCTCCTGTACCGACTCCTTGATCTCTAAATTCTCTAAAGCGGATAACCTGTACATTCCGATGGGAGCATCTTGCTGCAAATGAATATCATGTACTATTTCCCTTTTGGGTGGCAGACCTTTAGGTTCTTGAAATAGGATATCATATTATGAAACAACTTTTTCTAAATTAGCTTTCTGTTTAGCATCACAGCCCTCAAATACATTGGTTTTATCAGGTTTCTTTTCCTTTACAACCATTAGTAAAAATTGCTTGCATGAATTTACAATTCTTTTCATCAGCCCTGAGTTTATGAAAGTATAATTATTTTTGAGTTGATGAGCTCTTACAATATATTCTATTCCATCTTTTGTGAGTTGATACTTATTTTCAGCTCCATAGAAAATGGCTTTTCTGTCATACAAGTAAGGAATTCCTAAAAAAATACCACATATATCCAAGGGAACTATATCTAACTCAACCTCATCTACAAATGTTTACTGAAATGCAAACCTAAGTTTACATTGTCTAGTCACTTGTAGCTTTGCTTTATCACATACCCAACCTAATGGATATGGATTCTTGTGAGGTGTGGTTAGTAATCCCAACTTATTTACAATTGCTTCAGAAATCAAGTTTACTTGTGAACCACTATCAAATAAAGTATCAACCTTTTGGTGCTTGGAAGTAACTCTAATATGAAAAAGCTCATGCCTTTTCCTCTCATTTTCTTCATTATCAATAGATTGTGCGGAATTACTAGTAGATGCTTTAGAATTTTTACCTTTTATACATGTAGCTGTGACTGTTGTTCCATCACCTGAGTCTGACCCCAAATCTTTCTGAATAGCAGCAGCAGTGTTATAGCTCCAAATCTCACTATTATGGTTTGTGATGTTGCACTCATGGCCTAGGGCAACCCCTCCTTCCACACCTGGTCCAAAATTTAA
Source organism: Pinus taeda (assembly GCA_000404065.3). Lineage (NCBI taxonomy): Eukaryota > Viridiplantae > Streptophyta > Pinopsida > Pinales > Pinaceae > Pinus > Pinus taeda. The sequence goes on from APFE030774924.1 coordinate 109,726, forward strand.
AAACAATGTTTTATCCCTTATACGCGACAATGCCTTGAGTTAAATGCGTGTATACACGGGTAGGCATATACCCAACCTACGTATATGTATTAAAACACTTAAAAAAATATAAAACTCCTTAATTTCGGGCGGAGATCGTGGGTTTTACTTGTTGATCACCTGTTAGTGCCCGTGGCCCAACTGTTCCCAACCAACTCCCAACTAAAAAACTACTTTGGGAGAGGTATAAAAAGACCTCAAAGGGAAGGCCTAAGGGAGGAGAGAAG
>APFE030774924.1:117509-146219 GCA_000404065.3 Pinus taeda
ATTCCTTCCACATTATTGGCCTACGGGTTACACTCACGCTAGATTGATGGAGGATGCCTTAATGCCTTCCTTCTAGCGGATCTTTCCCTATCGACTCCGACTTATTGCTCTGGGGCAAAGATCTAGAGTCCATTTGGCAGTACCTTGGGGTTTGCAGTCATTAGTGGCAGATCCTTCGCTATCGACAGTGGGAAACCATCATTGTCTCCTGATTGATAGATTCTTACAGGTGTTCGACTCCAGCTCATCTATTCGCACTTGTTGGATTGTACTGGGTACCTTGACGCTCATTATCATTATCGGTGAGTAGTCTCGCGTTTTTTAACGGTATACATCAATGACTGGTAATCAAACGATTTCTCACATGGTCGACTTCAGACCATTTATTCCCATGGTGTAGAAATGTAACTCGGCGGTCGATGAAGACCTCAGGTTGTATCAGCATTCATTGGTTCACTTGACAGTTGCTCCTATTGTTGCTAGTTGATACCACTCCTCCTTATATGTTGCAGTCAGTCATGGCGACATTCTATATGCTGGCACCTGAGTTTGCAATGTAGTACCATCCTTTTCCATCATGTTCAGTTGGTACCTTTTGGGACAGTCTTTGATATCAGTGATCCGTTGTTTAAAGTTCATAACTAACTACCTTCCTTTATAACATGAAGATGATTTATTTATAAGTCTTTGTCCATTTACTGTTGTGTTCTTTGGAATTGGTTATTTTGCGGGACAAAGGAGCGAAAGGGACTTGAAGAAGGGTTTGAACCCTAAAAGACCTTCTCGAACGTAGGACCTGAGGTATGCCCCTCTTACTATAGAATTTGCTTATAGTAGCATAATGGTTGTGTGAATGTGTGTTTCTCTATTTAGACAACTTTCAGTCTGCTAGGGTTTCCACCCAAAAGCCCTAGGGGAACATTTCCCTCAGCAAGTAGTCTTGTTCTTCTTGCCATCGAACTTCTTGGGTTTCAGCTCCAGATGCAAAGACCAACAATGTTCATCATTGTGTCCACCCTTCTTGCAGTGAGTGCTTGAAGGTTTGTCTTTTTGTACAGCATTTTCCTTCCTCTCTTTCCATCTCAACTTCTTCTTTACCTTGTTTTTGCTTCCAGTGGGTTTTGATGATCCCCCAATCTCTAGGTTCACATTCTTGCCTCTAGCCTCTAGATGTGTAGCCTGAACGAATACCACATCTATGCTAGTAGGGTTAAACATGAGAACGGTGTGCCTCAAATAGCTATGCAGACCACCTATATACTTCAACAAAGTTTCAGGTGAATCTAGAGAAATGCCTAGAATTAAAGCTCTTTTTCTAAATTCTTGGGTATAACTTTGTACACTTTTCCCCTTTAATTGGCGAAGAGTTTGCCAACTCATCCTTGCTTGCTGCATATAATCTAGTGGATAGAATTGTTTTTTAATGGCAGAAACAAATTCACTCTAGGTAGAAAGAATTTTACCATGCTTCTTCAAATCAGCTTGTGTCTTGCCTTCCCACCACACTAGGGCAGTGCCTCTAAGGTGAAGGCTAGCCAGCTGAATTTTGCTCCTTTCTTAATCAATGTTTTGCACCCTGCAATACACATCAATTTGTCTGATCTAGTTATCTAGATTTTCTGCATTTAATTCTCCATCATAGATTGGCAAATCAAATTTTACATCTAATTTAATCAAATATGTTTTCTTCTTTTTCTTTTCAGGGCTAGAAGGAGGAGTTAATAGAGGAGGCTCTTTTGTTTTCCCTTTGCCTTCTAAATGCCATCTAGAAGAGGTTCCTCTGTTCCTTTGTCTTGTTTGGAGGATGAAGTGCTTTCACCTCGACCTTTCTTAAATTCTCGATACATCTCTTCTACCATGGCTCTCATGGTCATGAAACTGTCCATGAATTGAGACTCTGATTCCAAGGGAATTTCTTTTGTCGTTTTCCTCCTAGGATAGACTCTTCCAATTTCTGGGTTAGCCTCAACCAGTTCTCCTTCTCCTAATTTGAGCTTTGACCTAGTTAGCATTCAACAATCTAGCACAAGCTTGTTTAACCTTAGCAAACCTAAAACTATGATACCACTTGATCTGATATTATGATCTTAGATTACTTTTAAGGTAATACAAATTCATGTCCATGGATTTGCCTACATTACTTAGTGCAACGTATCGATAAGATTTTGAATAATGCAGATAACGATCAGTAAAGAAGAATAATAGACAAACACACATAAACACAGCAAATTTAATATGGAGTTCACCAAAAACTCTTGGGCTATGTCACCTGGTCCAGCCTTCAGTGGTGGCCTCTCTATTATGTCTTCAAGAGCAGAGTTTTACAAAGTGTGAGCTCAAATTGAGTCTCAACACAACAAATGCAAACAACAAGAGTTTTTGCTTGAATCCCTCAAGCCTCTTCGAGTACGCAGACTCTTTCTTTTCACTCTATGTCTCTGATTTAGCTCTGTCTCAGTGCTGCCCCTCTATCTTTTTCATTCTGTGGCTTTAAAGCCAATCAGCGTTGTCTGTTCATTTCCTCTTCTAGGGCTTGCTAGCTCCCGGTCTCTGTCCGCTCGAATCCCACTTCTGAGCATTAGCAATCATGGCATAACGCCTTCAGGGGAGGTGGCCACCTGTTCTACAATAGAAGAGTCCATCGGGCCTTCGAAATCCCTGAAATAGACATTCTCTATTTATATAGAGAAATTTATTCAAACACAGGAAAATCCGCCAAAACACAGTTTTTCAGACTTCAAAAGTCCTTAAATCCGCTTTATACTCCTATCGGGTCCGCCTGAAATCGCTTATCGCATGTCGTAAGTGCCCATTTCATGGTTTCCCTTTGTATTTTAAAATACATTAAAAACATTGGAAATATCGCAAAAATGGCTTTATGCGGACTTGAAATATTATACATATGCATTCATAAACCCTTTCGGGTCTGGTTTCATCGCATTAGCGCATTCCTTTCGCTTTTCATTTATTTAACGAAAACGTGAAAATACATAGAAAAATGCCATTTTATGGAACTCAAAATATATGGAATATCGTTTATAACTCTATCAGGTCTGGCTAACGCATCTATATATATATATATTATACTATATATATATATATATATATAATATAATATATATATAATATATATATATATATATATATATATATATATATATTATATATATATAGTCTCGCTCTTCTGTGTAGCTCCAATGCGATATTACGATGCGATTGATCACAATCGCATATCGCACATATCCCTGGGCCGTTTGGTAAGCGCTCCACTGTGGTTTGCTGACTCGATATTGCGATGCAACTTGGGCCGTCGATCTACGCGCTTGATTGACGGTCCTCGTTAATCCCACTAATTGCTGTCACATATTCCATGTAGTAACCTCCGATAGCCTCCGCCTATCACTGCCAATTGTGATTTTCCAATCAGATCTGGAGCGTTGATCGACCAGATCTGACGGCTTCTGTGCATCATTGTCCAAGCCGTCGATAGCTCTGTTTTTGGTCATTTCTTCATGTTTTAGCCTCCTGATAGTGTAATCTGATATTTCTAAAACTTCTTCTTTTGCGATGGTTTTTTTTTGGATTTTAAGGACTTAGAGGGTGTTTTGGATCCATTTTGGATCAGGGAACAATTTCAAATTTTGAGAATCATGGAGATAGTCATATGATCTACATAATACTTCAAATTCGAAGAGAAATGTCTCCAGATCTTCGTTTATTTTACCATGGAAATTAGGAAGAATCAAGGGTGATATATTTTTCATTGTGAGGGTTGTATCTTCATCAAGAATAAGGAATCTCGAAGGATCCTGATTTCCTTTGCCTCTACCCCCTCCTCTACCTCTACCTCTACCTCTTCCTCTTCCTCTACCTCCATTCCTATATTCTTCGCCATGGAAATTGTGTACTTCTCCTTCCCCTTCTTTAGCCATGATAGATTCTTCGGAGCTAAGGTAGTGTTCTTCTAATCTTTCTAGTTCCTCTATCAATGGTTGTTCAGAACAAGTTTCCAATTCCTCTTCTTCACTAGGAATTTCTAATTTTTCTCCCATAATTTGTTCACTAGGGGGGGACAGAAAGCCTACTCCTGTGGTTGGGGATGTAGGATTTTCTTCAATTATAGCTTCAGTAGAAGAAGTAGGTGATGTTTTGGATTGAATTTTTGAGCTTGATACTTAAGGAAGTCTTTGTCGACCTCTAAATGGAATTCAGGTTTGAGTAGGTGGTGTGGAATCTTGAAATTGTGGTGGAGTGAGTGGATTTGTGGGAATTAAACTTCTTCCTCATCCTACAAATCTACCCCTAGAGTCCCTATCCCTACACATGTCATGTTTTTAAATTAATGATGGTTTTTTTTTTTACTTCTAATTGTACATCCCTGGCAAAGACGCTAAAATGTTTGGTCAATTCAATGTCCTTGAATTGGCAATCATAAATTGTCAACCAGGGTCCGTAGACTGATGAAGTACGGGTGCACAATATGTGCTTAGAAGTTATTCATTAGGTCGTTATGTATTTGTTAAGATCTAAACTCAATATGGGGTGATGTTTTTCAATTGTATTAGTGTTGTAATTCTTAGGGATGTTGATTAAGTTTCCTAGGAATTAATCTCTATCCAATTAGGTTGTAGATGGTGTGAGAGTGAATTTTCTTATGTTAGATTGTTTGGGATTTTTGACCTTAAATCTCTATGTTGCAGCTCCTAATTCTCTAAGTGCAAAAAGAAACCTATTTTATTAGCTATGAAGGAATACTGTTGAACTCAATTGTTTTAGGAGAGGTCCTCTCGCTTGTTCAATTTCTGCTCAAACAAAGTAACCCAAGAAACATCTATATTGTGAATTGAACGCACTTAAATTACGCTGGATACTAAGCAAAGGAAATAACTGTGGAGTACCAGGTATAAAGAAAATTAGATAACAATCTAAGCTAGGTATAAAGAAAATTAAAGTTTTTATGCAGATAACAATTCTCTGGCGAGATCATTATGCAGCATTGTCACACAAAATAGAGCAATTGAAGAATTAAGGAAATCATATTATATTTGATTAAAACCTGCCACTGTTTGTAGGGGTCCTCCACTTAGTAGTTTAGAGCTTCAAATCAACACAACGCTTGCACACAAAAAAACCAATTTCATTCATACGAAATTCACAAACTATTCATAAACATATCATTCAGCGTGCACCCAAATAATAGTGCGGCCATTAGCTTTATAGCAAGTCTCTTGGCATAACTGTATGAAGATTTTAAGCCTAATATCTCTTAATCCTATCTAAACTTATATTGTTAAACCATCGTTTTACTATTCTGAAAGCAAAACGAAAAGGTTTCAGCTGATCTCGGGTTCTGTTCTGCGTTAATCCGACGATTGACTTGGAGTTTGACCACGACCTCACGTGCTTCTTTTAGAAAAAAATTTTGAGTGGACAAGAAGGTATCCATGAGGGAGTCATCATCTATCTATATGCACCTTTCGTTGCTGACCTAGAACTCTGGAACCTCAGGAACAATGAAGAAAACTACGAAATCCTGGACTAGCTACGGAAACAGACTGATTCGGTAGCCAATTGTAACTTTAATTAAAATAATAGGGTATACAGTTGAATATGAACAAGAAAACATACTAATGCATACCTTCATCAAAACATGGTAGATATGCCTTTATTTAAGTGGTAAATATATATGAAAAAGAGAGGATCTTTACGCAAAAAGGATGTCATGGTAGGACAATCTTCAATCCCTGATGCTTCCAAAAATATTTGCAAAATTCGACATATTTGTTTCAACTCTTTAGAGGTAGGGAGGCCCAATAATATTACATTATCAAAAAACTGTTGATGTGAAATTGGGAGATACATACCCTACAAAAGAAGTCCATAGATGAATCTCGATTCACTAGCTTTTTGAAACAACTGATCAAGACCTTCCATTGCCAAAATGAATAAGAATGGTGACAAGGGATCCCCTTTCCTCAAACCCCTTGTTAAATGAAATGTTTGCGAGGGAGATCCATCAGTCAATATGGAAAATGAGACTGGTGATATAAGAGAGAAGACTCGGCTACCCATTGTTGAGAAAACCTGAAAGCCCTTAAAATTTGTATTAGATATATCCAACTTAATCGATCATAAGCTTTGGATAAATCTAGTTTGATGAACATACCTAGTTGTTTGGATGATCTTAAAGAGTGTATAATTTCTTGCACCACTATGATTCCATCTGAAATATGTCGCCCTTTTATGAAGCTGGATTGGGCTGGGGATATGAGGGAAGGAAGTAAAGGTTTCAATCTATTAACCATAAACATAAATTATTTTGTAAAGCACATTACAAAGAGAAATCAAACTGAAACCTTCAAAATTCTCTGTCTGGCCTACTTTAGAAATTAAAGCAAGAAATGTTGCATTTAGAGTTGGATACAGTGATCTACATCTCCATGATTCTTCCACAAGTTCCTAAATTTGATTTCCCAAAAAGCCCCAAGACTTTTGGAAGAATTCCATTATAAATCCATTCAGCCCAGGGGCTTTTTTTTTGGCATGTTCATTACCATCATTTCAACTTCAACGAACGAGACTGGGCTCATCAACATTATATTTTGTTCCTGGTTAATCAATCTTGGGATATGCTAGAGTATTGCATCCATTTCTCATTGCTTATCCATGCATTTCTATGTTAATAAACTATTAAAATGATTTAGCAATTCTTTTTCTATATCCCGATGTTGGACTTTCCTTTGCCTGTCTTGTCCTATTAAAGAAAAAAATCGGTTTTAATCTCTCCTTTGAAGCATAACATTGTGGAAGAACTTATGGTTTCTATCACCATTATTTAGCCATTGTATTATGGACTTTTTTTCCCATAATATCTCTTCTTGTTGTCTTTGACTCTCTAATTTTTGAAGGGTGTCCTCTTCTATGGTTGCCAACATATCTGATCTACCCTCAAGGATGATTTGTTGTTGGATGCTCGATATTTTCGTTTCAAGTTCTTGTTTGTCCTCGAATATATTACAGAAGACATATTTATTCCAATGGTTGATATTTTGTTTCAGAGCTTTTAATTTGAGTTGGAACATGTGCATTTTCTTTAAACCTCTATCTGTCAACTCCAGCCACCATTTTCTAAGCAATTCCACAAAATATGTATCATGGAACCAAAAAATCTTGAAGTGAAAGGGACATATATATCTTTTTTTAAGATCTCCTCAAAAAGTAAAAAATGATCTAGTTGACATGCAATCTGGTTGTTACCTCCTCGATGGTTATTCCACGCATGTATACCAACATTGATATGTAGAAATTCTTCAAATTATCTACAAATCTCGCTCCGAGACCTATGTAGAAAATCTGACTGTAGACTAACCCGATAATGCAATATAACCAAAGCAGAATACTATAACCTACTTCTGCTATCAATTTGTGGAAGCTTAAAGATCGAGCAAGTTCAAGCTGAACATATATAACCAGAAGAAGAATCCATGCACAATACAAATGAAAATACTCAGGGGAAAGCCTCAGCTAAAAACCCCACTATCTATATTATCATACAAGGTGGAAATACATAGGAATTATACAAAGCCTTAGCTCTCACAGCTAGCTAGCTCTTAGTACAATCCTCACAGATGCTCACAGGCAATCTTGGCTTCTCACAAGCCTTCCTCTCTACCCTCCAAGCTCCTATTTCCTTGCGATGTTCCGAGTGGATGATTCTCACCTCACCAAGTGGAACATTGCTCTAACACACTGCCAGAACTGCACAATCCTCAAGGAAACTTACCTTGACTGCATGCATTAGTTTCATTTATAGGAAAACACATGAAACTGATAGTACATTGTCCTTGTTTTTACTCTCAACTGGGTCTTTCTCAGAATAGACATGCATGAGTTTCTGATGAGGGAATCTTCAGTTAACTGGAGTACACTTGTTGAGTGCATGCATGCATCAACTGACTGATAACTCTCTATTAGTTCCTCAAACAGTTTGGAACTAATTTAACTGGCATTAACTCAATAAACTAAGTTAACTAATTACAACTCAAATATAAATCAATCTTATCTCCTTAATTTAAGGGATAACTCTTGCATGAATTCAGAAAGACATCTAACTTGAATTTCTCCAACTAATTAATCCATATTGAATTAATTATTTATTTCCAAGTAGCTGGTGAGACTAAATTCGATTTTAATTCACAATTTAATTGAAGGACAAATTAAATTGGAATTTTTGGATTCTATTTATCATTTCTTATTGCTATTTTCAACACTCCCTCTCAACAAGAAAGGAATTCAACTCGATCCCGATCGTGAACCTTTGGAATGTTATGCATGCAACACTTCTCTCTAGTATTGTTACTTCAGCAACTCCAGACACAAAAAGAAAACATCTAACCTGAATCAGTATGATGCATCTGTCATCAAAGTCTCTGACTGTTATTGCCTCTATCAACTGAAAACTTTGCGCTTCTGTTGACTCTGCCTTTTTGCACTGTTGTCAATCCTTCTCTGTTCTCTTCACTATCTGACTACTCTAGCCTCTGTCACTTTGATCTCTGACTGCATCAATCCCATTGATTCCTCTCGCTACTATGTACTTTGGGCTCCTGTAGCAGGGTACAATAAATGAGATAAAGCCTCTCAATGGACCCTGCCCAATTTCAGCCTTCATGGGACTATCACTTCACATCGCCCCACCTCACACATGGAGGTATGGCTACATGTGATCCCTCTGCCCACTTGGATTGAAATCCCCCCCTAATGGAGGTATGTGCATGAGTGGATCTCTTCACCCAGTGTCCTCTCTTCTTCTCCAATTGTGGCTCCTCCACAATTGTCTGAGACTTCTTTTGGGACTGCATGTTGATAGGTAATTTAATCTCCCTCTCAACCACCAAGTCTTAAAATTTTCCTTGCTCCTCAAGGATTTGCATGCATCTTGAACCTCAAGAGCATATGGATTCTTAACTCGTGAATCAATCTGTTTCACCTGTCTCATGGTGATGTGTCCAAGGAAAACCTTTCCCTTACTGAAGACAACATCGTAGCCTTTGTCCTCCAACATCGCGATCGATACCAAGTTCTTCTTCAGGCCAAGCACATAATTCACATCTATCAAGGTGATATGAGCTCCATGCTCCCTCTGAAAAGTAACTGTGCCCACTCCTGAAACACTATACCTTCTGTCGCCACCCATCTCTATGTGCATCTTGAGGTCTTTCTCCTCCAAGGCACTGAATAAACTTTTATCACCGGTCATGTGGAATGAGGCTCCACTATCAAGATACCAAACACAACCCATCATCGATGACACCATGCATGCAATGAGGGTAAAGTCCATTTCGAACTAAGGGGCTAATGCCTCACCTTCAGATCCTTCCGAGGATCCCTTCTTGGACTTCTTCGATGGGAAATTAGTCGCATAATGTCCCATCTCAATTGAAGTATGATATGAATTTGATTTTCACCTGCAACGCTGAACTTCAAACTTTGAATTTTCCTCTCCATATACTGTTCACAGCTCCAATAAACTTGGCTCTGATACCATGTAGAAATTCTTTAAATGCTCTACAAATATCGCTCTCAGACCTATGTAGAAAATCTGACTGTAGATTAACCCGATAATGCAATATAACCAAAGCATAATACTATAACCTACTTCTACTATCAATTTGCGGAAGCTTAAAGGTCGAACAAGATCGAGCTGAACACGTATAATCAGAAGAAGAATCAATGCACAATACACATGAAAATACTCAGGGGAAAGCCTCAGCTAAAAACCCCATTATCTGTATTATCATACAAGGTGGAAATACATAGGAATTATACAAAGCCTTAGCTCTCACAGCTAGCCAGCTCTCAGTACAATCCTCACAGATGCTCACAGGCAATCCTGGCTTCTCACAAGCCTTCCTCTCTGCCCTCCAAGCTCATATTTCCTTGTGTTGTTCCTAGTGGATGATTCTTACCTCACCAAGTGGAACATTGCTTTAACACACTCTCAGAACTGCCCAATCCTCAAGGAACCTTACCTTGACTGCATGCATTAGTTTCCTTTATAGGAAAACACATGCAACTGATAGTACATTGTCCTTGTCTTTACTCTCAACTGGGTCTTTCTCAGAATAGACATGCATGAGTTTTTGATGAGGGAATCTTCAGTTAACTGGAGTACACTTTTTGAGTTCATGCATGCATCAACTGACTGATAACTCTCTATTAGGTCTTCAAATAGTTTGGAACTAATTTAACTGGACTTAACTCAGTAAAATGAGTTAACTAATTACAACTCAAATATAACTCAATCATATCTCCTTAATTTAAGGCTTATCTCCTTAATTTGAGGGATAACTCTTGCACGACTTCAGAAAGACTTCTAACTTGAATTTCTCCAACTAATTATTCCATAATGAATTAATTATTTATTTCCAAGCAACTGGTGAGACTAAATTCAATTTTAATTCACAATTTAATTCAAGGACAAATTAAATTGGAATTTATGGATTCTATTTTTATCATTTCTTGTTGCTATTTTCAACATGATATGAATATCTAAAATGCATATATTTTTGATGTACAATGCATAGATTTTTGATGCACTCATTAAAAACATCAGAAACATGGTCCAACTTTCTAACTCCTCCCTTTTTCTCATGTAACAATCTAGTGATATTAAAATCACCTCCCAAAACCCATAGAGATTTCCCTATTAGTTGTTTAATGTCCTATAGTTGTTGCAAGAAGATATGTTTATCTTTCATACTTGATGGCCCATAAATTGCCAACAGGAAAACAATGTATGCTGTTCCTACATATTGAAAACTCCTTGTGAGTGTTCAGTCTTTAGCCCACCATTCTTTGAAGGTTGTTTCTTTGGGGTTCCACCATATAGTTAAATCACCTGGGCTACCTTTCACATCTAATGACATCGTTTTGCAGCCTTTCCAAGACCAACCTGCAATTTTGGTCATTTTATCCCTATTAATTTGGTTTCTTGTAGGATAAGAATAATTGGGGTTTCTTTTCTAATGTGTTCACTCAAATGTCATTGTTTTCCTCTGTTATTTAACCCTTTAACGTTCCATGAAATTATCCTCATTTTGAAATGTTAGTTAAGGAAGATGGAGTATCCATCATAATAGTTGGTTGGTCCTGACTTACTTGAGTTGGTTGGTCGTTTTGCCTGGCTTTTTTCTTTGGTTTATTAACTTTTTTCTTAGACTCTTTTTTTAAGATTTCTTCTCCCTTCTCCTTTAAAGTATGTAAGGCTTGAGAAATTTGTTCATTCAATAGGGCCCAATGATTCATTTTCCATCGAAGGTAAGCATCAGCATATAACTCCTTGTTTTCCAGACTCAAATCTCCCAAATATTTGTGAACCTAATCGTTCACCAAGGACACTAGGAACTTTTCTTCCTCTAAGAGATCAACCTCCTTCTAATTCAATAGTGTTGCTACCTCGTCAAAACCTAACAGTGTATAAAAATCGAAACTTGTTAGTGGAATTTTTTCTTCCTCTATTTTATGTTTTAGTCCATAGTGTTCTTGAGATGATTCTGCCATTAGGGCTTCCCCTTTTGTCATGTCTTCCTTCATATCCTCCAGGGTCGAGAAGGGGTTTTTCTCCTCCCTTATCTCAGGGATAGATGTAATTCAGTTTTTGTTGTTGCATCTCTAGGGTTGTAATTTGGTGAATCCATAAGTGGCTGCCAAACCTCCTATTGATTGTTCCTTCCTTCTTTATGGGTATTCCCTAATTAGATGACTATTGATGAGGTTCATCAATAGATAAATTATATGGACCTTAATTCCACTCTTCATCTTATTAAAATCAACTTTTCTCACATTTCTTTACATATTTTATTATATTATGCTTAGTGAGAAGGGTAAAGGTGACATGTTATGTCATGTGGCCTACTGTGCATTAATTGTAGGATTTGGAGCAGTTTTTTTGGCTAATTTAAGTGAAGGAACTTGAAGAAGACAAGCAAGAGGGATTTCAGGTGATTGGATCTCCCTCCTTAACTCCTCAATCAATCAAATATTCCTCCACCAGATCTCATCAGCTCAGCGTTACAAGCAACCAAGCCGATCGAGGTCATTGGCAGCCAAGCCAGTGACAGTTGAAGACAATTTAATCTCAAGTTTAGGAGCCAAGCCTCCCTAATTTTAAGGAAGTTGTTGGTAGCTTTAGTTATATAAATAAGAAGACCTAGGGCCTCATTGGGATTCAACTTTTTGTTATAGTTAAGAGGCAATTTTGAGCATAAGACATTATGACTATTATTCTCATGTTATTTTCGACATTTTGGTGATAATGGAAAGGGTTTCTTTGATCCAGAACTAAGTTGACTCAGAGGGCTGAAGCTCTTAGTTTAGGGACTAACCCTAGCAATAGAGGTTCCTCTTATTTTTGTATATGTATGCTTAGATTACATTCATAGTTAGTTGCTGAAGTTATTTACGTTTTATCCCATTTGCAAGTACTTGAATGATTGTTTATTTTTTCTCCCATTACTTGAAAAGGTAGATAAGTGGTATAATAGTGAAAGTGAATACTTCAGAAAAGCTTGTGATAGTGGCCTCTTCCTCATCTCCCTCATAGGATCATGGTTTGAGGGCCCCACTCTCACAACCCCAAAAATAAATTTGTCTCTTTAGATCATTGCATGGCTAGGATCCTTGATTGAGTAGATTACCGTTTATAATTCCTTAGAGGCACCTACAATTGTCCTTTCATTTTTTGAAGTTGATATAGCTTAGGAAGCATTGCATTTCACAGATTTCGCCATTAGCCATAAATAATTCTGTTTTTCCTAAATTCAACTTATCTTTTCCATATGTAAATGAAGTTATGAATAAATGAAAGAAAAAATGTATGTTGTTGTAGGAGCATCTGATTTGCAGGGAGAACTCATTTCACCAACCTCATCCAAGTTGTATTCACCCATACTACCCAAGTCTACTAACCCCTAATCCAAATTTCTGTTTTGGAGCAAAGTGGATATCTCCCTTGAGAAAATCCAACCATCTCGAAGAGTTGGGTCGAGCCCTGGGAAATATACACCTCCTCTATGCCTTATCCCACCATTAGACACCTTTCCCACACTTTATTCCACCTCTCCCACCCTCTTATAGCTTTCAGCCCGTTTCCTGTAATAAACTAGGACATCTTGTAGTAATATAAGAAACACTGTAGCAACCTATTTTAAGCTCGAATCAAGCAGAAATTATCATCTAAGCTTAGGTTAGGCCTCCACTTGGCTTCCATACCCTCAACACCATTTTGGACATGTTTCCCCTTGCCTTTCTCTCCTGCAAAAGATTAGATTGGTTCACTTAGCATTTACATTTATAAAATTGAAAATAAAAATAGAAAAGACTCTTTTCTACAATTTCTAGTTAGTACATGCATACAACAGTCAAAGTAGTTTGGGGTTAATTTCCATGCTTATTTAGTCTAACTAAGTAGATGTTAGAATGCATAGTTACACTAGGCCTCTTTTCCAAGTAATGTGTAAATTCTCAGCTAGATAATTTCATGTCACTTCGTACCACTTTCCTATTCAACATTTTCATTTCCTAAGATAGGCAACATTTCCTTTCTACATTATAGATGGTTTTCCATTTTTTGTTAGTGGTCAGACTCCTTCTAGCAATAGAAGACTGGTTTGAAAAACCCTAGTGGTCTATTGCCCCAATTGAAAAATGACAAGAGTAGACCATTGCATCTACTGTGTAAACAACACTGTCACCTCGAAGTTTGTATGAACCCTGTGTTGATGAAGTAAAGTTGGTAGTCCTAGGAGTTTCATCATACTTGCTGCAATACTGGAGCTCATTACTTTTTGGCACTGTTGCCAGGGAGGTGTCTAAGTAGATGCGATTTATGCTTTCCTTTCCATTTACAATTTAGTAAATAGATGCAATTCCTTCTTTCCTTTTTGTTTTGCATTCAAAAAATAGTTGCAATCTTTGCTTTCTTTCCATTCAACAAATAGTTGCAAATCCTGCTTTCTTTCCATTCTACAGGTAGTTCTAGAAAAAAAACCCTAAAAAAAGAAAAAGAAAAAAGCAAATTCCTTTCATGCCTCGTAGGAGTAGAGACAACTTAGGAAAATTTTTGCCAAATACCCCCACCGCATCTAACAACCAACCTTCCCTCTTCTTCAGTGGTTGTGAACTAGAGGACCCATTAGGCGAACAACCAGAGATCTTTGAAGAGCCTATTGGGGAAGAAGAAGAAGAAAATATTACACCAACCTACACCATGGTTGAAAACAGAAATGGAGCTAAAAACATAACTGAGAGTGCTTTTCCCATCAGAGAAACTAATGGAGATGCTAGGATGAAAAACATAAGCCCCTCTTCCCTTCCTCACTTCCATGGCTAACCTCAGAGGACCCATATACCTTTTTTTTTAGTTTGTTTTCATATGCATAACTTATGATTATACCTCTGACAACTAGAAGTTGAAATTGTTCCCATACACCCTCAAAGATGCAACCTTGCACTGGTTCATGGGTTTACCTGGGGACAACATCACTACCTGAGCTCAAATGCAACAAGCCTTCAACAATAAGTATAGGGATTATTGCAGGTCCAAAGATACCAAAGAGGAAATATTTAGAATGACCTTGGGACATGATGAGCCTTTGGAAGATTATGAGGAAAGGTTCCAACCTAGATACAAAAGGGCCAGATGCACCCTCGATCTTGAAGAAATCAAGCTAGTCCTTCTTACAAGGATCTGGGAAGATCTCCTAGAAACCCTAAACATGCTATCAAGAGGGGATATCTACCAGTTATCCTATGATGATATCAAGGCAATTTTAAAAAATCATTCTAGGGCAGCCAGAAAGAAGGGTAGGCTAGTCAAGCTTTGGCAAGTTCATCCTCCTCCAAAACATCCATCAAAAGTGAAATTGGGAACATGTTGGAAGACTTCAAGAGTGAAACGTTGCATACCATTTCTCTGCAAATGGACACCATGCAGATCAAGAGGACACATGAGGAATCAGAAAGAGCCTTAGCTGTATTTTTCCCTATATGCACCAAAAGGAACACTAGAAATGAATTTCTATCGAATCTTATAGATATCTGCTCGGTCTGTGAGGAGAACGACTCCACAGGCAAGTGCCCTTCTTTGCCTAGATTGAAAGTTTTGTATCAAGGAACTGAAGATGTGATTGAACAACTATACTATATCAACCAAAGAAGGCCTCAAGGACCTCAACCATACTAGCAAGGCATGCAAGGGGCATCCTATTCATATTACAACCCTAAGCAGAATGCATCCATTCCCCCTTGGTGTCCCCCTACTCATCCTTCATGGTCCACACCTTCTCCCTGGTCTTTTGCATCTCAATACCATTCCCAACCTGCCAATCAATCATTTCAGCCATATGCTCCCCCACAACCTCAATGGAATACACCATCCCAAAGGTGGAGGCCCCCATACAACCAATATCTAGTCTTATTGCCTCCACCTCCATCTCAACCACATCTCCTTCATCGTGCTCCACCTAAGCAACCTCAGATGTGTGAGAAGGTCTTCAATCAGGTTGGAAGTGAACTGACTGCCTTGGTCTATGACCAACTCTCTCGAATACCTGAACTTGTAGAATATGTTTTCCCTCAAAACTCAGCTACTTTTTCCTCTATCACTACTTTGATTGCTTTTGTCTTCGCCCACTTTGTTAGGTAGTCGGTGCACACAATGATGTACTGATTCTACTTTTAAGGGGGCTTAATAGGCCCCACAAAGTCCATACCCCACTTCTCAAATGGGTCAAAGGTCACTTGAGGTTGCATGGGCATTTCATCCTTTGGAGTGGGTTTCCCCATCCTCTGACACTGATCACACTGGCTCGTGTATCTCCTCACATCCTGATGAAGAGTGGGCCAGTAGTAGCCTCCTTGCAATATCTTGAAGCTGGTTATTTTTGCTGCAAAATGACCTCCACAAGACCTGTCATGACAGGTCAGGAGGATGTCAAAGACTTCTTCCTCCCTGACACATCTTCTCAAGATCTAATCTGGGTAAAGTCTGAATAGATTTCCTCCAATCCAGGTGAAAAGGGTGCTTTTCCTTACTATCTTGCTCTTCTCTTTTAAGGATAGGTGTGGTGGGAACTATGTTGAAAGCAAGTAGTTTGCTATATCAACAAACCATGGAGAGAGTACTGATATAGCAAATAGGTGTTCATCTAACATTTGGTCATCCACCATTCCTTCTTCACCTGCAGGCAAATTTACTCTAGACAAAAAGTTAGCAACAACATTCTCTTTACCAGACTTATCAATAATGGTCAGATCAAACTGTTGCAGTAAAAGCAACCATCTAATAATGCGAGCATTTACATATGGTTTGTTCATTAAATATCTAATTGCAACATGGTCAGTGTGCACAAAGGTTTGGTAGCCTGTGATATAATGTCTAAATTTGTTTGAGGAATGCACGACAGCAAGGAGTTCCTTCTCGGTCTCTGTATAATTTAACTCTGCCTTTGACAAGTTTTTGCTTATAAAGTATATGGCATAATGTAACTTTTCATCAATTTGTCCTAAGGCTGCTCCTAGTGCTTTGTTCGAGGCATTTGTGTGAATGTGAAAGGGTAGGGCCCAGTTTGGGCCTCTGAGAATTGGGGCAGTCACTAGCTTGCTCTTCAAGGTATTTAGGGCTTCTTGACATTTTTCTGACCATATGAACTCAACATCTTTGCCTAGGAGGCTAAACAAAGGAGAGGCAAACTTGCTGAAGTCTTTAATGAATCTCCTATAATATCCAGCTAAGTCTAGGAAGCTTCTGACATCTCTCACCTTTTGAGGAGGTGGGACCCTTTGGATGATGGCAATTTTGTTGGAGTCCACTTGCAGTCCTTGTTGAGATATTGCATGACCTAGCATGGTCCCTTCAGTCATCAAAAATTCAAATTTTTCTGTACTGAGGGACAGGTTCATCTCAATACACTTATCCAGAACTTTTCCTGGGTTAGATAAAGCTTCCTGAAAGTCAGAAGCATAAGGAGTAAAATAATCCATGTATATTTCTATTGCATCATGAACTAGTTCAGAAAATATACTCAATACCGCTCTTTGGAAAGTGGCTGGAGCGTTGCACAAACGAAAAGGAAGGACCCAGTATGCAAAGGTACCCCAAGGACAAATGAAAGTGGTCTTATCGTGGTCTTCCAGGCTGATTTGAATCTGATTGTACCCGCTAAACCCATCTAGGAAGGAGAAAAACTTTTTCCCTGCCAGACCGTCTAACACTTGATCTATGAAAGGTAAAGGAAAATGGTCCTTTTTAGTGGCTTTGTTCAATTCCCGATAGTCGACACAGATTCTCCACTTATCATTTTTCTTTGGCACTAGCACCAAAGGAGAGACCCATTCACTATCAGAGATGGGATAGATGAATCCTGCATCAAGTAATTTCTGCAGTTCTTCCTTAACAATAGCTTTAAGTGATGGGTTCAGCCTCCTTTGAGCCTGCCTAAATAGCTTGCAATCTTCCTTGATGTATATATGATGAGTACATATTGAAGGGTGCACTCCCTTCACCTCCTTATAACTCCAAGCGAAGGCATCTAGATTTTTTCTCAGTATGCTGCATAGCTCCTTCTCCTGGGAAGTAGATAGGGATGGATTGATTTTCAATGTTCTTTCTGGGTTGAACTCTATATTTTTAACATGGAGAGAAGTGGGGTCAGCCACACAGAGATTAGTTGAGGGGTTGTTTTGGGTTTCTCTTACTATGTCTTCTAATGGTGATACACTGGTAGGTGGATTCTAAAATCAAATTTTCAATCATATCATCCTCTTCTTGCGGTTCCCCCCCATGGCGAATTCTAATGTACAAAGTGGTGCAGAATAAACTTCATCCTCATCCTCCTCCTCCAACCAGAGAGGTAGATCATGTTCTATCAAGGGTTGGGCAGGTGGATATAGGAGTAACTGCTTGGACATGTGCTCGTTCTTTATGGTCATGTTCCCAGCTTGGCAGCTAATGTAGGCATTGGTTGTAGCCAACCAGAGTCTTCCTAGAATGAGAGGATACCCAGTGAGCTTTTCCTTTGGCTGGAGAACTAATAGATAAGTAGGGTACTCCCAAGAATAAATGGAGACCATCACATCTTCCACAATCCCCTTGGGGGTCACCGTGGAGCGGTCTGCTAGTTGGAGCACTGTCATGGTCTTCCTCAAGGAGCCTTGGAGGTTGAGTTTGAGCATTGTGTCTTTTTTCATCAGATTAATGGTAGCTCCTAGATCAATCAAGGTATGTGGGACCATTATGCCATTGATGTGGACATCAACTACTAGGCTTCTAGGGTCCAGATATTTTGGACAGGTTGTGTACCTCAACATCAGGTCGGACAATTGTCCTATGACATTGATGGTTGGGGCGTCTCTCTTGTGCCTTCCTGGATGCCTAAAGCACTTCCCTTTGATCAAACTATTGTAGATAGGCACATCTTTTATGGATTGGAGAAGTGGTATCTTCACGCATAAATGTTTCAATTCTCCCAGGAGTTCAGTCTCTTCTGGGGTAGGCTAGATTGTCATGGATCGTCTCTCAGGAAAGGGTGGATTTGCTTTAGGTTCGCTTTCCTCTTTATCTTCCTCAACCTCCTTGGGTGGAGGTTAGCTATCTAGGAGAAATTTCCCAGATTGCAAGTTAATTTCTTGAATCTCCACAACATAAGTTGGGCATGATGGTTCCCCACTATACACTTGCTGAGCCTGTCTATTGTTCAGGTTCGGATTTGGCTGGGTAGGCATTTGGGGTTGCCTTGGTGGAGAAGAAGGTAATGGTTGTGGTTGGGTAGGTGGTGGAGGTAGAAGAGTGGGAAGAGAGCTGTATTGGGGCCTCCACCCCTAATGAGATGCATTCCACTGAGGTTGCGGATGAGCATAGGATTGAAATGAATAGGTGGCTGGTTGGGCATGATATTGAGATGTGAAGGACCAAGGAGGAGGCGTGGACCAGGAAGGATGAGCATGGGGGCCCCAAGAAGGTATGGAGGTGACTTGGTTGGGGTTGTAGTATGCCTCAGATGTCCCTTGCATCCCCTACTGGTATGGTCTAGGTCCATACGACCTCCTTTGGTTTATGTAATAGATCTGTTCAGTGACTCCTTCAGCAAGGAAGGGCACTTATCTATAGAATGATCTTCTTCATAGACTAAACAAACATCTATAGAGTTCAATGGGCATTCATTCCTAGGATGCCTCTTGGTGCATCTAGGGCAAAACATGGCCAAAGCCCTCTCTGCTTCCTCTTGTTTTCTTTTGATATGTAAGGTATCCATTTGCGTGGCAAGAGTCTGCAACATCTCACTCTTGAAGTCTTCCAGCATGTTTCAAATTTCACCTTTAATGGATGAATTGGAAGAAGAGGTACTAACTATGGGTTGACTCCCCCTACCTTTCTCCTTGGCTGCTCTAGAATGGTTTCTAAAAATAGTCTTTATGTCCTCATAAGATAGTTGGTATATGTCTCCCCCGGCCAATAGATGGAGGGTGTCTAAAAGGTCTTCCCAAATTCCCCTGAGCAGGACCAACTTCAGAGATTCAGGGTCAAGTGTACACCTGGCCCTTTTGTAATTGAGCTGGAACCTCTCTTCATAGTCTTCCAGGGACTCATCACTTCCTATGGTCATTCAGAAGATTTCTTCTTTAGTATCTTTTGACCTACAATAGTCTCGATACTTGTTTTTAAAGGCATGCTACATATGAGCCCAAGTTGTGATGCTATTGCTAGGTAATCCCATGAACCAGCGCAATTTTGCGTCCTTGAGAGTAGAAGGGAACAATTTCAACTTTTGCTCGTCTTTTGCATAGTCATAAGTTTGACAAATGAAAACAAACTCAAACAAGAAGGTGTCAAGATATTCTATAGTCAAACCATAGGAGTGAGGTAGGACTGAAGGACTTATATTCTTCATTTTGGTGTCCCCATTGGTCTCTCGAATGGGGAAGGTACACTCTATTCTCTCTCCATTTCCCCTAGCATTTCTGTTTTTAGCCATTAGCTCCAGAGCAATGTTTTCTTCTTCTTCTTCCCTTATAGGTTCTTCAAATATGTTTGGATGTTCACCTAAGGGTTATTCTTGATTGTAGCCACCGAAGAAGAGAGAAGGTTGGATGTGTGAAGTAGTGGGGGTGTTGGGCAAAAATTTTCCCGAGTTATCTCTACTCCTACGAGACATGAAAGGAAATATTTTTGGTTGGTTTTTTGTTTCTTTTTCCCCACATTGAAAGTACCTGTAGAAACTGAAATTGTGATTGAACAAAACAAATTGCAACTAGCTGAATGGAAATTTGCAGAATTGAAAAGGAAAGCAAGGAAATGCAGAACTGAAAGAAAATAAATGACTAGTCTACTTTTGCCGAAATAAACTATTAGCAGAATGCTGCAATAGGAAATAGAAGAAAGCAGTAATCACAGAATACTCTGACGCTTCCCCGGAAATGGCGCCAAAAGGTGATGAGTTCCATTATTTTAGCAAGAATGTTGCAACTCCTAGGCTACCAACTTTACTTTTATCAACCCAGTAGTTCGTAACAAACTTAGAAGCGTTGGTGCTATATGCACAAGTGCTAGTTCTCACTGCAGGTTGTCACTTGGTCAGCCGGCGCAAGATCACTAGGAGCTCAAGCCAACTTCTACAGATTCAGAAGAAGCTCTGTGTGTGATGAAAGGAAAGAAAGATTACTCTACAGATGCTATCCTAACTGTAGAAAGGAGAAAACTGGAATGTAAAGCAAAACCTAGTAAACCCTAATTAACAAGCTAATTCTACTTTTGCCAAAAACACTATGAAAGCCATGAAATAAATACCATTACCTACTCAAGGAAGTAAACAACATCTAACCATGCTATTTCTGTAAGTAAATAAGCAAAAAACATATTTTTGGATTTTCATGTGTTTTTATGTGAATTTAACATGCAACTAATTTATTGTGTGTGAGTGTGGCAGCGAACAGGTGGCGGTAGAGGGCGGTTTTGGAGCTTGGGGGGATGTAGGATGGTGTGGATGGGTCCTAGGAGGTCTTAGGTGGCCTTCTGGAGGCTTTTCCCACACTCGACCTTCAAAAGAAAGCCTACAGGAAAAACTATAGGAGGACACGGGAAAACTACAGGAGGAAAACAAGGAAACTACAGGAGGCCTAGAGAAATTTTTGTTGTTTTTAAGGTGTGAGAGTGGGTGGAAAAGGTGGATGAAGGTTGGAATGAGGTGTTAGGGCACCTAAGGTCTACCATGAATCACCACGAGAGAGAAAGATGATTGGGTTTGCTCAAGGAGAGAGGAAGAAGTTCTATGAAAAATGAAGGAAACTAGGGCAGAATTGAGGTGAGGTTTGGGAGACCTATAGGGCATGGGTCAGATGGAGGGTGTGACTACTGGTAAGCTAGCCTACTACTGGAAGATATTTTCTGCATAGAAACTGACAGTCAACCAAGAAAATCAAGCAACCAATGAGATGAGTGCATCCTAGGAAAAACAAAGTTTTGCATTAAAATGGCCTAAACTATGATGTATAGAAGGAAATGCTGGGAAATGTTGTAAGAAAGGAAAGCATGCAAATGGACTATTGCAAATCAGGAAGTGAACATGATAAAGAATATCTAAAGTAAAGGAAAACTGGACTATCAACCTACTAGAGAGTTGCAAACACTAGAAGTCCTAGGAATGAGGAAAATCTGTGTTTTTGGGGCAGCAAGAGAGTCTTTGCCTCAAATCATGGTCCCAGAGGGAGGAAGAGAGGCCAAGGCATTGTTTCTAGCCATTTTAATCTTCTTTGATCACTGTTTAACCTGCTATAGAAAGCATAAATGGAAGCAAGCTACTAAATCATCAAAAGCAACCTATTCTTAACCATAAGAGAAATACATCTAACATCAAACTAATCTACAAACTGAAGTAAAGATACAAATACAAGTAAAGAGGAGGTTGCCTACTTGGATTGGGCCTTAACCCAAAAGCTTCAACCCTCTGAGGTAACTCAATGCTAGCTCAAAAAGGATTCCATCTTCATTATCAAAAAATAGCAAGATTACATAAAACTGTCATAAAATAGTAAGCTCGAAATTTGAGCAGAGTTTACACAAGCAAAAAAAAAGTTGACCCTATTGAGGCCCTAGGCCTCTCTACTTATACATCTGAAGATACCAACAGCTTCTTTAAAATCAAGGAGGCTTGGCTCCCAAAACTCGAGATAACTATCAATCATCTTCCACTTTCTTGGCTGCCTTCTAGTGCATGATTCGGTTGCTTGTACTCCGAGCTGAATGAAGGGGAATTCAAAGTGAGGAGAAATAAATGAGGGGGATTCCCTCCTATAAGTCCTCTCCTCTGTCTACTTCAATTGATTGCTGCAGTTTGACCACTAGATCCTTGACTTTGACCTCGAAATCCATCAATAATCTGCATTAAATACATGTTAGACCACATGGCATAATAACTAACTCAACTTACCCTATAAGCATAAATATAATCAGAAAATCATACAATAAGCTAAGATAATGGTTGATTTGACTAGGTTAGGAGGTAAAATGAACCCATATAATTACCCATATATGAGGCTCATCATGTTCCTCAAGCTAATCCACCTCCTTTTCTTGAGAGATTAACCCATCCTATCCAACACACCTTAGAAGAGATTGAACTTTTGGGTGAATTGAAGAACTTGTGTGTTAAAATCCTGCTCCTCCAAGCTATCAAGGATATCCCCATCTACAACAAGTTAATCAATGAGAAATGCTTCAAACATCCTAGGAGGCAAAAGAAAGAAACCCCTACCATTAATGCCATTGGACGACTGTTTGACTTAATATTGGGGTAAGTGATTTTCCTGAAGTATCTAGATCCTCGCATTCCTAAGGTAGATGTGCACATCGATGGTATCATTGTTCCCCATACCTTGATTGATCTTGGGGATACCATCAATGTGATGACTAAGGATACTATGCTTAAACTAAATCTCCAAGGATCATTAAGGAATACCACAATGGTCTTGCAGCTTGAAGATAGATCCATAGTAGCTCATGAGGGAGTTGTTGAGGATGTGATGGTCTCCTTTGATTCCTAGGAGTACCCTGTTGACTTCTTAGTTCTCCAACCTAAGACCAAGTTAAATGGTTATCCTCTCATCCTTGGAAGGCCATGGTTAGCCACTGCTGATCCTTACATAAGTTGCAGGGCTGGGAATATGACCATTAAAAATGGGCATTTGTCCAAACAATTGGTCTTATACCCTCCTTCTCAACCATCTCTAGAGCGTGACTTACCTTTATGGTTGGAAGAGGAGGAGGAATATGAAGTCTACTGTGCCACCTCTTACCCTATATGTACCCTAGATGCTACTATAGGAGGGGGAAACTTGATGAAGATGACCTAATTGAGAAAATCCTCCAGAATTAGCCCCTCAACACCATGTCCCTTGAGGAGTTAGTAAAGAAAGTTGAATATAACCCTTGGACTGATTTGTGCCTAGCTGACTCAAGTCCTACTCATCTCAAGATGATAGAATTTGGTCTAGAAAGAACATTGAAAATCATCCCCTCTCTCTCTACACATCAGGAAAAGGAGTTATGTAACATGCTAAAAGAGCATCTGGATGCCTTTGCCTAGAGTTATAAGGAAATGAAGGGAGTGCACCCTTCAGTGTGTACTCACCAAATTTACATTAAGGAAGGTTGCAAGCCAGTGTGCCAACCTCAGAGGAGAATGAACCCAACCCTCAAAGATATAGTTAAAGAAGAACTACATAAGTTGTTGGATGCAGGTCCCAAAGAAGAATGGGAAATGTAGGATTTGTGTGGACTACAAAGAGCTAAACAAAGCCACAAAAAAGACCATTTCCCTCTACCTTTCATTGACAAAATATTAGATGGTCTTGTAGGAAATAAGTTCTTCTCTTTCCTGGATGGATTTAGTGGTTACAATGAGATCTAGATAAACCCATAGGACCAAGATAAAACCACCTTCACTTGTCCTTAGGGTACCTTTGCTTATAGGGTCCTTCCTTTTGGATTATGTAATGCCCCTGCCACTTTTTAGAGGGTAGTTCTAAGCATCTTTGCAGAACTAGTCCATGACTATGTGGAAATTTATATGGATGATTTCACCTCCTGTGGGTGTGATTTCCCGGAGGCTCTCTCTAACTTGGGGAAAGTGTTAAACAAATGCATTGAAATGAACTTATCCCTTAGTCCTAAGAAGTATGAGTTCTTGATGAATGCATGGATTGTTCTTGGTCACTCAATATCCCAGGAAGGACTGCAAGTGGACCCAAATAAAATTGCTATCATAAATAGGGTCCCCATTCCTCAGAAGTAGAGGGATGTTAGAAGTTTCTTGGGCTTAGCTGGATACTATAGGAGATTCATAAAGGACTTAAACAAAGTAGCCTCACCTTTGTTTGGACTATTCGCCAAGGACTCTGAATTTTATGGTCAGAAAGCTACCAAGAGGCCCTAGAAACCCTCAAGGACAAGTGGACTACTGAATCTATACTCCAAGGCCCAAATTAGGCTCTTCCTTTCCACATCCATGCTAATGTCATTGACAAAGCTATAGGAGAAAATCTACGCCAGATATATGACAAGTTACCTTATGCCATTTACTTCATCAACAAAAATTTCTGTAAGGCTGAATTGACCTATACTGTGACTGAACAAGAGCTCCTAGCTGTTGTCCATTCCTTGAATAAATTTAGACATTACATCACTGGTTACCAGACCTTTGTACATACTGACCATGCTGCTATTAAATATTTGATGAACAAGTCTGATGTGAATGCCAGAATTATTAGATGGTTTCTTTTGTTACAACAGTTTGATCTAACTATCATTGATAGGCCTCATAGAGAAAATGTAGTTGTAGATTTTTTGGCTAGACTTTCTTCGCCTGCAGGTGAGGAAGGAATGGTTGATGATTAGCTGCCAGATGAGCATTTATTCGCTATTTCAATTCTCTCTCCATGGTTTTCTCACACAACCAACTACATAGTGGCTGCACAATTCCCTCTGAATCTGTCCTCCAAGGAAAAGAGCAAAATTATACGAAAAAGTACACAAATCACTTGGATTGGGGGAAATATCTTCAAGCTAGGCCCCGATCGAATTTTAAAGAGATGTGTTAGGGAGGAGGCAGTTTTTGACATCCTTCTGTCCTGACACGATGGGCCTTGTGGAGGTCACTCTGCAGCCAAGAGGAAAACATTCAAGGTACTAGAAGCTAGCTACTGCTAGCCCACTCTCCACCAAGATGCAAGAAGATATACTAGTTGACGTGACCAGTGCCAAAGAATGGGGAAACCTACTCCCAGGGATGAAATTCCTTTTCAACGTCAAGTAACTCTTGAGCCATTTGATAAGTGGGGCATGGATTTCATTGGGCCCATTGATCCACCATAAGGGCAGAAAAAGTACATAATTGTGTGCATTGGTTACTTGAAAAAGTGGGTTGAAACGAAGGATGTCAAGGTAGAAACATAAGAGAAATTGGTTGAGTTCTTAAGGGAGAATGTTGTTTACAAGTTTGGGTACCCTAGAGAACTAGTCACTAATCAGGGCACTCAATTAACCTCACTCCTGATTGAGAATCTATTGAATTGGCATAAGATCAAGCACAAAAAGTCAACTTCTTACCATCCTCAGGCCAATGGACAAGTAGAGGTTACCAACAGAGCATTGGAAAGCATTCTCACAAAGTTTGTGAGTAGCAGCAGGAAATATTGGGCTGATAGACTAGTGGAGGCCACTCAGGCCTATAATACAACTTGGAAGACAACCACTGGCTTCGCATAGTATTATTTGGTCTATGGGAAGAAGGCTCTGCTCTTCATTGAGTTTGAGTACAACACTTTGAGAATGTCAGAACAGTTGGATTGGATGTTACAAGGGCACAACAAGAGAGGCTCCTCCAACTCAATGGGTTAGATGAATTTAGGATGTAGACCCTCCTACACACACAGGTGACTCAAGTATAAAGAAAGGTTTGGCATGACAAAAACACCAAAGACACAATTTTTCAAGAGGGTGATTGGGCTATGCTATATGAATCCAGGTTCAAGGACTTCAAAGAAAAATTGATGGCCAGATGACTGGGCCCATATGTGATATAAAAGTGCCATGACAATGGAGCTGTTCAGATCAGAGTTGTTGATGAAGAAGGTATCCCCTTTCTTGTCAATGGATACAGATTGAAAGCCTACAAAAGACCTTTGTCAAAGGAAGCGTTTATCAGTACTATCAATAAGAAAGTGAATGTGATTGGAAGTGTCTCAACTTCCAACTCACCAAATTCTCGAAGGCTGTTTTATTTTTGAAGAAGAAAAAAATGAAAAAAAAAACAATAACAACAACAACAATAAGGGACCTAGGTGAAAACCTCCATGAGGTGCCTAAGGCCAACTTTTGGGTTAAAAACCTCCTTGAGGTAGCCCAAGAGTGAAAAAAGGAAAATAAAGTATCCCTGGGTGAAAACCTCCCTTGAGGCACCTAGGGAAGGAAAAAAAGTTCAAAGCCTCCTTTGAGGTGACAAGTGTGTCTTTCAATAAAAAAAAGAGAAAAAAAACAAAATGCTATGGCAGGGACCTCAAACCTGCCCACTAATAAAACTATGTGATTTTTGCAGGTTTTCAAGGCAACAAAGGACACCAAGTTCAGAGGGAATGAAGCCAATGAACACCCCTTTCTTCCTTCATTCACTTCATATCTCCCAGGCCTACCATGTCTCCATCATCAATCCTCATCTCCAAGCATCAAAAGCTAGTTTGCAGGCAATTTTTTGACTTCTACAAGATTTCTTGTAGTACAACAGGATGTCCTGAAACTCTATAGGAATGGAATTCTGGTTAAGAGATGATGATGCAGACCTATTCTAGGTTGAAAGAGGGGACCATTCATCTCACCCAACACCAACTCATGACCATGCCACCCTCTGTGTCCATCAAAAACCGCTAAAAAAAATTAAAATTAAAAATTAAAATAAATAAATAAATAATAATAAATTAACAAGGGCCAAGCCAAATTGCCTCACCAACCTACCACTCCATCTCCCCCATTGCCACCCCTCTACTCCTACTACACCTTTCCTCGTCCAAGTGAAAAAAAAAACAAAAAAAAACAAAAAAAAAAAGAATTATGAAAGAGACAATTCAAAAATTTCTTGTGTAACTACAAGAAACCTTGTAGTAGCGTGCATTATGACAGTAGCAGTTCTCCATGCCTCCTCCTTTAGCATCCATGCAGAAAAAGAGTTTCAACACCCTTGCAGGCACTATGGCACCTATCCAGAGCTCAATAGCAATAGAAGAGGCCAAGCACCTACACACCACAACAAAGAAAACAAATATATTAGCTAGGTGAAATAAAAAAAATAATAGCTAAGGAAAAACATGTACCTGAAGAAGAAGAAGAACAACAGAGCCACCCTCCATCATGCATCGACCATGCAAAGGAAGGCACATGTATGGCACCTCATCCACACTCTTTCCTAAATACGAATATGATAAAAGTGTAGGAATATGAAAATTTTGATTTTATAAGCTGAAGGTGGCCAGTTAACTTGGCCACCCTCAGCTCAAAAACAAAAAGTAAACTCCTAGTCAGCAGGCCACGTGGCAAGGTCACATCAAAGTAATGATTCGAAAAGGTGGTCGAGTTAAGTTATACAATAGTGGGTGATGATTACGAGAGAAGGCTGCATGATAACTAACGATGGGCCAACAATCCAAAAGGGGAAATCACGTACATTTCCAACCAACACAATGCTCCAAGGAATCAACCATAAATAGAAAAAACTCCTAACGTTCATGCACACATTGTCATTTTGAGATCAAGAGAACCGGGACCACCTAGAAGAGCCATTGAAGAAGCAAACCAGTTTCGTCCATCCTACATGGAATACCTATAAGAAACGCAGAGAACTATAGGAAATAATGGGAATTGTCAAAAAACTATGCAAGGGGGTGCCTAGGGCCCAACTATTCAAAAATTCTTCTCACCTAGGGCGTCACAGTGAAAGGTAGGTGGCCTATATCCTCTGTGTTTTAACTTGATAGCTAGGAAAGAGAAAAAAATAAAATCTGCATTTTTCTCTAGTAATTACAATGGGGCTTGGGGTTAGACAAAATTGTCTGGATGAATTGTGTGGGGATAAAGAGAGAATTGCAGACACCCTCATAAACTATAAACCCTCAATCACCTTGGAAAGCTCCAGAGCTAGTGTTACTAGGAATAGTGTCCACTCGGATGATGCTATTCCCACTAATATGGGTGGCTATCTTAGAAACAAACAATTAAAGTCTACTATTGTTTTCTTTTATGAAAATAGACAAGAGGAGAACAAAGAAGGCCAACCTGAGTCTTGCGCTTGATTTCCTCTCCCTCTTGATAAAGCTTCGCTGCTTCTTCTTCGTCTGCCTAGCTTCAAAAAGAACCTGTGGAATCACAAGAAACATACTACTATCGAAGAAACAAAGATCTATAGTCATAAATAACACAAGATCAGATGTGTGTTAACCATATAAATACATATATAAACAAGTACACAAGAATATGGAAGAAAACAAGAATAGCTTTATTAAGATGAAAAGTAGCAAGAGGATTACAACCATATGCTCTGACCCAGCATCATCCTCTATCTAGGAAGCCCTTCTTCACCTCAAGCAAAGCTTAGATCACCCAACACTATG
>APFE030774929.1:0-16000 GCA_000404065.3 Pinus taeda
AAGGCTGTCTTCTCCTGATCATTTGGATGAACAAGGATCTGATTGTATCCTGAGAAACCATCTAAAATTGACATTCTTTGAGAACCAACAATATTTTGTAGAATAAGATCCATTTTAGGAAGAGGATAGTTATCCTTTAATGAAGCCTTGTTCAAATTCCTAAAATCTATGCAAATTCTTATCTCCCCATTCTTTTTCCTCACTGGTACCAGGTTGGCAAGCCAATTTGAAAATCTAATTGGAACAATAATCTTTGCATCAAAAAGCTTCTTCACCTCTTTATCAATAAGTGGCATAAGAAGAGGATTAATTCTTCTCAGTTTCTGCTTAAAAGGCTTCTCATTTTCCTTGATTGGGATAGTATGTTGTATTATTGAAGAATCATACTGCTTTAGATCAGCATAGCTCCATGCAAAAACATCAATAAACTTTTTCATCAACTCAAAATACTTAACCTTTAGATCAGCTGATAAAATTTTTGAAATTTTGACTAATTTAGGCGCTACTGAATCACCTAAATTACAGCTCTCTACCTCCTCTTCATTTGCTTGCAACCTTGGTGCTTTAAACACATCATTCTGATCAAACAGTTTCTCAAGTGGAATAAGACCTTTAGGAATCAGATTGTTTTGTAGCTGTAACACCTCAGACTTTTCTCTTGTCTCTGCTAGCATATTTTGCTGATCAATTTGGCTATGTTCAAATTCTCCTTTCAACTCTAGGAAATTTCTGACCTGTTGATCATCTTCAAAGACCTGCCAATTAAGGGTATTATCCGGGATGACTGGCCTATGACGAACTTTCACTTCATAGTTGTCAGAAGGATGTTTAGGAATAACAAAAAGGCTAGCTGCTACAGCAAGGGAATCTGCCATAGAATTCTGATCTCTGGTTTTTACGTTGAGAGTATATGACTGAAATTTTTCCAACAATTCCAACACCAAGTTTCTATAAGCTCTCATTCTTGCATTTTTTTTTTGATAAGCACCTTGAACTTGCTTTATGACTAACTCAGAATCTCCATAAATAGCAATATTCTTGGCCTTAAATTCTATCAAGGCTTCTAAGCCTAAAACCAGAGACTCATACTCAGCCATATTATTTGTACACTCAAAATTAAGTTTATATGACAAAAACTTACTTTCTTCAGCTGGACTCATGATCCAAATCCCAGCTCCTGCACCTTCTTTCCCTGCTGCTCCATCAAAGTACAAGGACCAGCAACCGGAAGCATCTCTTTCATTACTTTGTTGCAATTCTTCACACTGATTTTCTGCCTTTTCTTCCTGTGATTCTTTTCCCACTGATTCATTAAATAGAATAGCTGATCCAAGGCCTGTGTCACAAGAATAAATGGGAAAATTTTGTGGCTTGTCTTTGCTACTCACCATATATTCCATTCTTGTTTCACGATATAACCTTCTTTTTTCTCCAAAAACTGGTATAGTAGCATAAGTCAAGTCCATTTGCATGGTACCTTTGATCTTTGCTGCCCATGACCTTGAAAGTAACATCCCAAATTTAGGTGGAACATCTGCAACAACAACGTCCATGACAGTTGTTTTTGTAGGGATTTGTGTGAGAGCTACAACCACATCTTTAATCAGCCCAATACAATGAACCCTCTTTGAATCAAAAGAAAATAAATCCTTGTATGGTCTAGTTACTTCTAGTCCCAATCTTTCCATAATGACTTTAGGCATAAGGTTATGAGATGCTCCTGAATCTAGCATGGCATTATGAAGAGTCATCTCATGTATATTGATGCTTATATAGAAGGGAGGAAACTCATCATTTTGCTCATCTTCAAGTCTTGGACCTAGACAAATAACAGGATTATCCTCTTGCACATTCAAAATATCAGCTCCTCCTGGTGGAGAATTAAGCATTTCCACAATCTTACTTCTATACTTGTCTACTTTCAAGATTTCATTAAATGGGACTGATATTTTAATTTTAGCAATCTCATTTTGTATATTAAATACAGAAGTAGACCTTTCAACCTCCTTAGGAAGAGCAAGGGTTTGATTGTCTTTTTTCTCAAGAGGAGAATCACCTTTTCCATCAGCCTGTTTTGGCTCCTCCTTTTTATTCTCCACTGCCTTTTAAACACCTTTCTTGGGCTGAGCTTTGTTTGCTGTGATGGGGACATCTCTGTTTCTGAGGTTGTATTGCTTTTGAATCTCAAATATGGCATGCTGATAACCCTTTAAGAAATCTGAAGGTTCCTCCTCGGCCTTTGACTGGTTAGACTCATCATGTTCCTCCTTTGTTAGGAAAATTTCTGAATCTTCTTCACCAAGACAGTGAATAGATTCCTCAGGCTCTTCAGGTCCTTCTTCTTCATCTACCATGTTTTGTTGAAAGGGAGGCCTTACTGGAGGATCTGCTTGCTGATTTTTATTGTCTCTTGGCCTCTGCTGATTTTGAGGCCTTCTAAACTGAGGGTTCCTGAACCTAGGCTCTTGCTGTGCTTGAGGAGCAGCAGTATTTCCAAGTGTTAATTGGTCCATCAACTTTTCCATAGTTTTTATGATAGTTTCAAATTTGTCTTCTTGAGCAGAGGTAGAATGCTTTTCCTCTTCTTTCACTCTAGCCTTTGCCATCTTTGATTTTTTGACAGCAAGCATGTTTGCCTCTACTTTAACTGCATCATTTTGCATTTCCGCCAAGGTGGCAGACTCTCTTTCTCTGAGTAAAAGAGAGAAATCTGAATCAAAAGACTCAGCATACCTTAATTGAGCCAAAGACCCAGGAGGTTTCAAATGTGCTGGAATGGAATTATATATCTTATTAAATCTTTTGGAAAAGTTTTGAATAGTCTCTTCTGGGGCTCTTCTTAAATTATTATATTCAGTAAGGGCCTGAACAGGATTAGTTCTATTTCCCCATTTTCTCAAGAAACTATCTTCAAACTCAGCCCAGCTATGAATGCTACCCGCTCCTAAGGCTTTAAAACATTTTCGAACCTCCCCAATAAAGGTTTGAGCAAATAGCCTTAATTTTACATCTTCATCATCTACTTCTTCTCTGT
Source organism: Pinus taeda (assembly GCA_000404065.3). Classification (NCBI taxonomy): domain Eukaryota; kingdom Viridiplantae; phylum Streptophyta; class Pinopsida; order Pinales; family Pinaceae; genus Pinus; species Pinus taeda. The sequence continues at coordinate 3,035 of APFE030774929.1, forward strand.
CAACAAAGTCATTGAATCTATCCACATGTTCTTCAGTTGTAATGTCTTCATCTCCTCCCCATGTTGGAATTCTAGTAGCATATTTGCTAGGGAGATCATGCAAAATTTGGGGGAGGGCTAAAGGAGCATACCTTGCAGGTATAGCCATAAGGAATGGAGGAACTGTCACAATAGGTACTGTATGACCAGAAGGAACATAACTAGAATGAGATGTTGCTTGAGGGCTATTTGGACTAGCAGAGGCAGAAGACAAAGTATGAGTACGAAAAGGACTATTGGGACTTTGTAAACCACTGACAAAAGAGCTCCAGTTTGGGAGAGGTAAGCCAGTTTTTGATTTAAACAACACTTCAAAAGGGTCAAGCTCCTTGAGTTGTTCCAAGTCCTCTTCTTCTAATAACAATTCAGAAGTAACAATTTCCCAAAACTCCTCTTTATCTGTTTGTGATACTAAAGATGAAGTATCAATACCTCTCTTTTGTAAACTCAAAATAATTCCAATCAATTCTTCTTCCTCTTCAGACCTCAACAACACTTCTTGGATTTTATCATCAACAATTTTATTTTCAGGACTTCTTGAAAATTCAGGGAACAAAGACTTAGAAATATTTGAAGTACCTGGTATATCAGAGAACCTTTGTCTACCCCTTGAGATGATATTTGGTTCTCCACAGGACTAGGTGGATTTGGGTCAGGATTACTCCTAGTATATCTTCCTCTCGAAGCCACCTTTTAAACTTTAAAATCAATGGAGTGACCAAGGTAGAATGCAGCCTCGAAAATCACTTTGAACTCCTGCTACCTTCAGAAATTCAACCTCATAATTTCGGGAATGAGTAATCATCAGACTCCCGGCAGACGCACCAAAATGTTATCACAAAATCAGTACTAAGGGCTACTACTTAATAAGATCTCATGAAACTGTTTTAGACCAGGCTTTAGACTAAGGTTTAGCCTCCTTAGTCAGAGAGGGCTCTCTCACAGATTTTTGATATGCTTTAAAGGACAAGAAAGATGGCTAACTCTTTAATTTGTATATAAAATTCATGCTGGTTGGAACAACAAAGATAAGGCTTCTCCCATTGGGCTCATGGAGTCATACATTCCTACAGTAAACAAGTAGATACTCAATCATGGAAACCAAGGCATACAATGTCTAAATGTTCAAAACATCTACCAAGAAGAACCTCAACTCAACAAAACATACACAGGAAGTCTGAGCATCAGTGATGAATTCAGAGTGATTGCATGTTTAGTGAACTGTAAAACAAGATGAATAAAACCAAACCACATATATTCTGAACATCTGAAATAGAAGATGAATCTTGGGAAGAAACAATGTACTTTCTATTACTGTCAAAACACTTTACATAAGCCAATATGAAAACTCTGTCTTTTGATAAAAATCTCCAACCTCATTTACATCAGAGTTTTTCCTATATATAGGAAAACAAAACTTAAACTACTTGAGACTCCTCCTCCAGCATGAGGGGAGCTCGATGTTTATCATTAACTAACCTTATCTATTCTTAAACAAACTTATTAAATACATCAGGTATTGTGCAGTAAGTACATAGAGCCCTATTCCTATTCAAACTCTAATTCTATCTCCTCGTGTGCATGATTCCTTCTTGAGTTTTGACACTTGTACTATTTTTGTAGTGGCTGAAATGCATTGGAGAGATATTCACTGAACGGGCTGCCTTGGATTCCAACTGTGATCCGCTCCACGTTAGCTGAGAATATCCCTAAACTTTCGGTTCTGGTTCCCCATCACTGAGTATGCAGCAGTAGGTACTTTAAGTCTTTAATAACCTAAGAATATATAACGCTGCCATGTTGCTGATGTGGTGTAGTCTGGATTGATGGACATGTGTCTCTCTTTTCAAAAAAAACTTCCTGCTCATGATATCAAACTCAAACCGTCTGTTTGCGTTTTTAAAAAAAAAACATCATCTACAGCAGTTTCGTAGCGCGCTACGAAACTGCTGTTTTATTTAAAACAATTTGCTTTTTTAACCTGAGGTCTTAGTATGATCATACCTGTCCAGTGTCACAAAAATGAAACTACACCTACATCACACTTGTATTGTTGTGTTTGCAATGTGCATTTACCTGCTAAGAATTATACCTGTGCACAAGAACTGAGACGCCTTTAACCTTAGTGAATTCCACTGCTGGAAAATATCTTGTATATAAAAATCGGTGGAATCAATTAAACCATAAAATCTGCCTCTGCCAACATTCTCTATACTGACTTTGTCCAAGAAGAGACAAGGCCGTTTAGATAAGATAAACCCAGACCAAACTCCAGTTTCCAGCTTCTCAAACAAAATAGATGGCAGCTTTAGACCCCATCGGACATGAATGATTTCATGTTCTCTCACAGGCAAACTGCTACGAGCAGTCAAAGAGACCCCTCCCAGTAATTTTTCTGCTCTCAATGACCAGAAGGCCTTCAGATTCCCAATCCCATCCGAAAAATGATACTTGTTATGTCCCTCTTCAAGAAAATTTACAGCAAAACCACCTTTTTGGCTTGAGATTGGAGCCTCGGCCTTCTCACAGGATGAACTTCAAGCTCCCTTGAAAATAATATGATCCACACTATCCTGCAAAGACCAAAATGAGTTGAGGAATACCTGCAACCAACTCGATTAGATCTTCTTAATGAATTCTAGAAAATGACCCAACTAGGGTGCTAATGTTGTCCACCGAAATTGGGAAGAGACTAGCTAGGGTGGCAATGAGATCCACCGAAACTAGTGTGAGGATCTCACTTGAAACCCTCAGACTGAAACTTGCATGAGCTTATTTTCAATGGCAATGAGAGATGATGGGATAGAATACAGCCCTTCATTCTACTTCAGGAAAAGATTGCTATGCCAAGAAACAAGTTTCAGCCAATGCAGCAAATATTCGTCCTCAGGAATCTACTCCAAAATTGGTGACTTTGATCCACTGTTTGAAGATGGAGACAATTGGAAACTCACAGCCCATATATGGACCAATCTCCAAGGAACTCAATCTATGGATACAACTGAAATTGGCCCTCTGTTTGTAAGGAGAAAAATGTATCAAACCCCTGGAATTGCCAATCTCGTCCTCCTCAGAATTCGACCCTCTTTCAATTAGCAATGAATAAGCTTCAAAGGGCAGTGTATTTCTGAAGAATTCAGGCTTGTCACTTGTGCAAGAATTATGGAACTGATTGGGATTAATAAGCCGAGCGAATGTCTTCAAGGCAAGACCTAGCTCAGCCTCTCTAAAATTGGCACAATCACTCTAGTATAACTCAGCCTCAGCTACCTGGAATCACTTCTACCTCAGATACAGGAGTGCCACTCTGCCCTCTTTCCACCAGCCAATATGCGGGATATTTGTAGACCCCTGCTGAAAGCTTGATTAAATAGCAACCAAGTCTGAAATTCTGAGACAAAAGGGAACCATGCAAGCGCTGCTACAGGGGTAAAAATCACTAGGCCCATTACATATTCATATCCCCGTGCAAGAGCCTTTATCGAATCCCAGAAACCAATCTTAACCACCACTGGTCTGCATGTTTGTGCTATCTATAGTAAAGCCCAACACGTCGGCATAAAGGCTATAATGCTTGCAAATAAATCTCCTACAGTCAGATGGAAGGCAGAAAATAGTGTTCCAATAGTTATGACAAATCCAAGGAATAGAAAGAGTTTGAGTAGTCTGAACATTAGCTGGAAATTTGCACTAAACTTTCTTCGTCCCACAGACACCGCCTTCAATACCAGCATTATAGCCAAAATAACAAGCCATGGTAGCCCATAAACAATGATGTTCTTGTTTCCATTTGTTATGTTTAAATGATACACCAGACCGTATTGGTACAAACAAAACCTGACGGCAAGAAGAGATTCTAATATTCGTCCACAAAATCCAGTATATTGAAGATGCTCATATTCTTCTTCCCACCAAGATTCCCAGCTTTTATTTGCAGGGATGCCAATACCACCCCTATTATTTATCCATTTGGTCCAATCTTCCCAATCTTCAACTATCTTTTGCCATTCAAAACCCGAGGGATTGAACAAGAATGGAGCAAACAACCATGTCAGCACCAAAAAGCTGTGGCTTCTTTTTGCCTTTTTTCTTAGGGTCGGTTTAATTTAATTTCCACCGTTTTTCCATCAAGGACGTGCTTGTCATCTATAACCTTATCCTCGACAGACGTGGCAGCATAAGTCACAAACCCAAATCCCCGAAGCTGGCCCGAGAGACGGTCTCTCATGATAACGGAGTCGGTTAGTTCCCCATACTTTTGCCAAGTGTAGCTGCTCCATGCGAATGATAAATCATCATTTTTATAATGTCAAACACTGGAAATAACATTTGAATGGGCTATGAAGTAAGCGTCTTGATTATAATATTCATATTAGTGTCAGCAAAAGCATAAGTGTGATAATGAGAAGTGTCCTTTAATATTGCCACAATGGCATTAAGTCGCATTGATTCTGCATCATTTAGTGAAAGCGGTCGCTGTCCCTCATCTGGTGTCATTGCATTATTGAATTTTGAAATCTTTCGAAGAACACCATCAAACTGTACTGTGTCGAAATAAAGCATTCCCCTCTTTTGAAATATGCTTGAAGTTATACTTTTCAGGGGGATCTGACATAAATGAAGATGGTTGTCCAGGCATATAAGCATTTGCACCAGTATAAGGATCAACAAATGAACTGTCCAATGGAACATTTGCCTGCCCTGTATTTTACAAAACAAATTGTACAATCTGTTCCCTATATGTTAGTGGAAGTCCTTCTTTCAAAAGCCACCTTTCTATTAACCTCAGCTGTCATTGACAGTGGAACTGATTGAGGATTTTTATCCTTGTTAGCAAGCTTTAAACTTTCACTAGAAGGCAAGCAAGCCTGTAGCCATAACTCAGATGAATTACAAACTTCACCATCAATTTGCCGAAACAGGATTTTCTATGCATATATCATATTCCCACAGAACTCATAGGAGACAAAAGTGATATGAGTGAGCAATGGTTTCGGACAAATCCCCAATTCCGTAGCGCACCCAGTGCAAATTATGAATTATGCGCTACTGAAATCACCTAAACATTTTGCGCTGCGAAACTGCTAAAAGGGTTCATGTGCTTATTTGCAGACATTTAGCATCGAAATTTTGTAAGTGATAACAGATGGTTGATGAAAGCACTGATCGAACCTTAGAGCAACACCTTGTTATTTATGCAACATATTAAGACTCAAAGGGTCTTGGGCCACCTATCTCGCAGTTTATGAAGCTCAAAGATGTAGTAGATGGAAAAGGAAAAATAATATATGATAGTGTCAATCAATTAATAGATGTTAGAGGCCTTCAATATAAAGATTTGGTAGCTATTTCTACAGATGGAGCTTCAGCAATGATTGGACATGAAAATGGCTTTGTTTCATTTTTGAAAAAGAACAATCCAAACCTTATTACAGTTCATTGTGTGGCTCATCGTGAGTCTTTAGCAGCAACAGATGCTTCTAAGAAATTCCCTGAGTTATTATTTGTTGAAAAAATTGCAAACAAAGTGTATTCATGGGTTCAAAACTCTCCAAAGAGAAATAACGAACTTAATAATTTGCTTAGAGTCATGCAAATTGATGTTCTTGATGTTCTACAAATACATTCAGTGAGATGGTTATCCAGGGGGAAGTTATTATAAGGCTTGTGAAGCTTATGCCAGCAATTTTAACTTTGTGGAAAAATGAAAAAAAAACTTCATCTTGGTATGATAAGATGAGAATATATTATGTCCAGTTTTGTTTACATATTCTTGCTGATGTGCTAGGGGAATTGAACAAGTTGAATGTGACTTTTCAAGAAGAAAATGTAGACATTACAACTATTGGGTTGGCTCTTGAAGTAACTATAAGCACATTATCTAGATGGTTTTTGAGAAAAGAGACATTTACAGAAGGCACAACTTATCTTTCAAAGTTTTTAAATGATTCTAAAAATGGATACATTGATATTAAAGATGAAGGGAAAGTTGTAGATAGACATGAGTTACAATACATCTCTATCTCAGCCATGGATATTGAATCCAATGAAGCAAGGAAACAATCTATGAAACCTTGTATTGAAGGTACACAAGAGAGTTGTCAGCAACTCACTGAAGGTTATATAGAGACTCTCATAGACTCTTTGAATGAAAGATTTCCAGACCTTCATCTTTTTAATGCAGCGAAATTGTTCAGCCCTTGTTATTATTTAGAAGAGCGTCGTAGTCGTGAGAAAAATTTAGAGCATTGGTTTTTAAAGCTTTTTCAACATTTGCAACATACTGTATCAAGTGATGTTGGATTTGTAGCTTTATTTGATGTTAAAGCTTGTAAAAGTGCGTTGCACCCTTTTGTTGATTCATTAAATCTAGCTTGTGAGAGGCTTTCTATGAAAGAAGCATGGAAAGTCTTTCGTAACACAAAAACAGTGGCACAAAACCTATCCTAATATGATGAAATTATGGCAAGCTGTCCTCACTATTCTTGCAAGTACAATGGATTGTGAAAGGGGATTTTCTAAGCAAAACATCATCGAGGACATTAGAAAATCGAGGCTTGGGTTGGATACACTAGATGCTCTAATGAGAGTATGTTTGAATGGACCTGAATCATCTAATGTTGATTGGCATGCAGTATATGAGATATGGATAGATACAAAGTCAAGAAGGATTCTTGAGCTTTGAAAATTCTTCTAGTTTATGTTTAATGGAGGATCTATGTATTGAGATATTCCTATTGATAAAAAAATTTGTAGTTTCTCCAGATAGTTTGACTTTTAATGAAGTATAATCACTGTTTATTATTGCATAACTTTTCTGTATTTTCTCTAGATGATTTATTTATAGTCCACGATTTATTTATAATCTCACTAGATAATTTATTTATAGTCCATGGATTGTAAGTTTTTTGCAAAGATTTTATTGTTTAAATGGTCCCACCATAAATCTGAGCTATAAATCTGATAGACTACAAATCTGCAATTTCAATCTAACAAGAACAATTATAAATAATAGTCATTATCAACCTACATTTGATGACTTATTGTGTGCTCTGGAATAAATTTACAAAAATTGTTAAAATAAAGTTTTCCGTGACACTCACATATTTAGTTAAAACGTAAAACGAAGGGTAAAAAAACTACAAAAACGTCGTCAAATTTTCATTTGACAGGAAAAAAGAATTTGAAATTTTAGGCCTGCCTAGGGTTAAGTCAAAATCAAAATTTTGAGGAATTAATTCAAAAATTTAATTTTTGAATTAATTAAAATGCATTTAATTAAAATATTCAAATTTCCCCAAATATTTAAATATTTCGACGGATGAGATTAAAATGAATTTTAATCTTCAGCAACGGTGGAGATTACTTTGACAAGGATCACTAGAACTAGCCGTTGGAGGATTTATCTTTAAATAGGAAGTCATTTGTCAGTTGATCGATCCGACCTTTGAGTCGTGTGCTTAGTAAGAAGCTCTTGTGTAATCTTTTTATGGATAATAAAGAAAGAATTTGGGGTTAAGTTTTGCTATTGTTACTCTTCGTGGGAATACTGTAAGATGTGTTGTTTTCATGCATAATTTTTTCTAAAGTCATTGATGATAGCTTTTAAAGAGTGATTTGAGTACAGGTATCTACCTCAGTGGTTGGGATTTGAATAATAATCTAAATTTTGAATGTAATAGTAGGTATCTCTATTTGTCTGAGTTTTATTATTATTTTCTCACTCTAATTTAAATGCTAGATTGAGTTTTGCAGGCAAATCTTGATTTTTTAGATCCTCGAGCGTTAGGGGAATTTTTTAGTTGGACTAGCCAATATTTGATCCGTGTTTTCCGAGGAGCCCAGTAAAATTAATCCTGGGCTTATCATAAGATATTTTTTGTTGGTGATGCATGAAGGGTTTCGAGTTAGCACCTCCATACAATTAAAAAAAAAATTGTGCGGTATAATGACAGATCTAGCTGATTAGAGCCTGCAGTTTGTAAATTTTGTAATTATTTTTCTAACGTGGGTCTTTTTGGGTTTTAGGTTTTTATCATTGTATATATCTTTTGGGTGTTTTCTTATTGTTATGCAACTACAGATCTGAGGAAGAAATCTGTGTAGAGTCTAGATCTAGGCCCCGGAGGGTAAAATCTGGATCTCTGGGGTTTATCACCATCATTTTGCAGGAATATTTTTCAAATTAATTTTGTAGTCCAAGGGTTTAAAGAGTTTTGAATCTGGAAATTTTTATAAGGGTTCCAAAATTCCTAGATCTGAAAACTTTCATGAGGGTTTTAGGAATAAATCTGAAACAAAAGGATTTAGCATGTAATCAAGAATTTCTGGAAACATCTTAAGGGTTTTTCTGCCTACCATTTGTCCAATTTTTTTTTTTCGATCTGCTGCCTGGGTTTTTGGGTTTTCTCTAAAGAGTCTGAATCCAACTCCACTTTTATATCTATAGATATAAGTTCTTTCTAGCCAAATCTATCTATTGAGCAAAAATTATAAAAGAAGATTAATTTAAAAACATGATGTACTAACCCCAAAGACCCCGTAAAAGGAAAATCGTAAGATACGTCTAGGAATTTAGATCAGGAACGCTCTTCAGATCTTATTTCTTGGGAGTCAGCTGGTCTAGTCGAGGACTTCCCTCAAACGTCCAATTTTTTAAATCCAAATGATTTCTTCATAGTTCAGATTAAACTGTCAGATTAATAGATATGTAAAATAATAATGTAATTTTTCAAGAATTAGAGATACCTACTAATTATATTAAATTAAAATGCTATTTTAAACCCAAGTACTTATGCAAGATACCTCTGCAATAGATTATTCTACAAAGGCTATTAACTAGCAACTTATAAAAATAGTATTCAACAGAGCATTAAAAACAATATGACCATAAAATGCAGGAGAAGAACATCACCATCAATGTAAATCCTAAAGACTTTTGCATTGTTATTAATCCAGAAAAAATTACAAGAGAGCTTCAAGAGCAAGTACACGATTCAATGATAAGATCTTTTCTGAGACAAGTGACCTTCAATTTATAGATAAATTCTCCAAACGAATAGTTGGTTTGATCCCTATCAAAGTAATCTCGACCGTTGATAAAGATTTAATTATCTTTTAATCTTCACCATCGAAATATTTTTTTTGCGCAATTTTTGAATTTATCTTTTAATTCCTTTTTCATGAGCTCAAAATTAATTATTTTGACCTAATTTCTTCAAAAAATTGACTTTGACTTAACCACCAAAGCCCAAGGGTCCAAAATTTCTTGAATTTTTCAATATTCCTTTGGTAAGGGACCTCCAAAAATTAATTTCTCTAGAACCCACAAATTTTTTTATTTGGAGAATTTATTTTTCTTAAGACTTAAATTTGACTCTAATTAATTAAATTTTTGGCTTAGGATTTTTAATTTATTTATGCCAGAAAATTTAATTAATTGACATAAGAGGGGATTAATTATTTTTCCAACCCTCTAATATTTTAGCATCATGGCTAAAATACTGTTTACATAAGATAATAACATTTAACCTATAAAGGAGAACATCTGTTCGTTATAGAGCCTGAATTATTTACCCAATTCTGCGACTCAAATATCATCTAGTAGATCCAGCGATTTGTAATAAAATAATTTAGCCAACAAGACAAAATTATTCTCAAATCACTTTACAAAGACTCCATAAAAAACACTAGGACTTACTTAAGATATTGATGAAAAATCCACGCTAACTTTGGGGTGAATTTGGAGGGAAAAAATTGCCGATTATTTGTGTCTAAAAACATAGATGAATCAGTGAGATGAAAAACCTCCTAGGATAGAAATCGTCACCAAAATAATACGCTTACCTAGGTTGTTACATACATAATGGTCTTACTAAGATCATTTACATTACAAACATATAGAATGAGTTTACAAATTTGAAAAACTGTTGACTGATGATGAATCTTGAATAATATGAACACTGGAACATAATGAAATCCATTTTGCAAAAAAAAGGGGTGTACTGGTATAAGGTCGTTGATACGGAGTGGTCAACAAGGCCAACCTTCTAGCATTAAAAAGGAAGGCCACGTCAGTACAAGAGGCTATTCTGCTGTAGAACGAGGAGCTAAAGGGCATGACAGTGGTTTGTGTCGAGTCAGTGACCAAGCTGGCTCACGTTGGGTGAACAGTTGGATTACCTAATGGTACAATTAGATGGTAGATTGGAGAGTCAAAGCAACCCTCTTTAGGCATTCATAGATGAGGCTAACAACACTGTTGAGTCACCTTTTCCATTGGAGAGAGAGAGATAGAGCTACTTAGTCAGGTCTCTTGTGTGACTTGGATAGCGGGGTGAGACGACCTGAGCTGCACAAGGTGCAACAACCGCATGTTGGCGTTGTCTTATGTGCAGGAGTTCGTGCATTTTATCTCTCTCTTGGGGTTGGATAGAGAGAGACCCTGAGTTGGTACTCGGTGGAGTGGGCTATGGAGATGGTGGTGGACCTGGGTGTAGCTCAGCAGGAGCTTCTAGGCCCTGGGGATACCGAAATCCTAGACTGGTATTGGGACCTGGGTGGGACTACTTATCATTTTCTAGGTATGTCATTGACTACGAGCTGGATGGTACAGTTGACATAACAGTTGAGCACATACATTCTCCAGGGGAGTTTCGGTCAGCACCTGTGGCCAACTAGTTTATGAACAAACTCCTTGGGTTGTCTTGGTATGACGATTTTACACATGATCATGGGATGATCAGCATACTCTAACAGGTGTTTGTCGGAGGAGGTGGCATTCGCAGACCACCAAACGATGCCTTGTATGGAGCCGTGGATTCTTCACACTTGTGTGGGGCACAGAGGATGCAGTTGTAATGTCCCAAATGAGAAAAATTTGGAACAAACCCTTCAAATCAAATTATCAAGCACTTAACAAGAAATTTCCATGAAGAACCCAAACACTAGAAATTTGATTGAAGCCATAAACCCACAAATTGCATAAAAATATCATTAAAAATCATAACATGAGGAACAATGAGAAATGTAGTGACCAAAATCCAGCTTTATTGTATATAGATATATGTCAATACAATAGTGTTGAAATTTGGTACCGGAGGACAGGTGGTTCCCTTAGGCTTTGATCTTTGGCCTAGGGAAAAGTGTCCAAAAGATTTTAATTTTTCTCCTAAAGTGACTTTATAATTTTTATAAAGTTAAAATCTAATTTAAAAGTGACTTTAAGTGATAAAGTTACTAAGTCTAATTTTAAAGTGATTTTTATAAAGTCAATGAAAAATTAGAAAGGAAAAAGTGACTTTGGAAATAAATGACTAAGTGGGTCTTTATTAAAGTGGGTGAATTAAAAAATAGAAAGTGAGATTTAAATGTGCATTTAATCTCATCCATTGATCTAAATCTATTTTAGCCATTGGATATAGAGATCACCCAAAAGTCACTTAGATCACCCAAAAGTCACTTAGAGTTATATTAAAGGAGGAAAGGAGGAAAAAATCATTCATTCTTTCATGAGCAGATTGGGAGAAGGAGAGCAAGAGAGCAAGGGAGATTTCTGGACAAGAAGGAGAAAGAGGCAGCAGTTTGGCACACATACCAGGCAGCTCTTCAGCAAAATCAGAACAGCAGAAAGACAAGCAGAACAGCAGCAAGAACAAGCAGAAAAAGCTGATTTTTTGCTGAAAACTGAGAAGTTTCCAGGTGGTCCGTTGGGCTGAAGACGGATAAGTTTGCTTGCTGAAAAAATTATTTTGCTGTAATTTTTTGCTGAAATTTTCTTGCTGTAAAAAAACATTTTTCAGAAATAAAGAAGAGCTCTCAAACTGGTTTTCCCCAAGAGTTGTAGGGGGTTTTTCCAGGGTCACGTTGACCAAAAATATCAGTGTTTTAATGTGTTTTAATGGCTGTTTATTATTGCTGATTTTTATTTTTGCAATTTCCAGCATTCTGTAAATTTTCCAGAATTTGTGTTTTCAGCAAATTTATTTTTTCCAGCCTGTTGAATGTATGTTTATGGGAAAGGGCATTTAACTACATGGGAGAAATAAGGAGAAACTGAAAACCGGGGTGGGAAAACAGAAATTTTAACATGGTATCAGAGCTTGAGTGCTGAAGGGCAGTTTGGGACAGCAAAAAGAAAAATTACAGCTGCTGAATTTTCACTCAGAAAATTACAGCTGCTGAATTTTCACTCAGAAAATTCCAGCAAGCTGATTTTTCATAAACAACAGGTTTTATCTTTACTACAACAGTGCTATTTTCAGTTTAGGGACAGCAGGATGTCATTGGGATTGAGGGTGGAGGATAGGTTGGATGGGCATACAAATTACAACGTTTGGAATGAGAGAATTCAGAGTATCTTTGAGGAGGCAGAAGTCTGAGATATCATGGTGCATACCACACAGACCCCTGTTGTTGTGCCTACTGATGCTACTCAGTTGGCTGCTTATAATAAAAAGAACAAGGGGAAGAGGCTGATTCTAGATGGAATCAAAAACCATTGCATTCGTCATGTGAGAGGAAACCATTGCATTCGTCATGTGAGAGGAAAGAGCAATGCCCATGAGATGTGGACAGCATTGTCCAATCTCTACCAGAGTACCAATGAGAACCGGAAAATGGTTCTGAAGGAGAAACTGAAGAACATTAAGATGGGTAATGATAGTGCAGCTAGATATCTCACTAAGATTACTAATGTGAGAGATGAGTTGGCAGCGATTGGAGAGGCCATTCCACCCACTGAATTGGTAAGGATTGCGGTAATGGCCTCCCCCGTTCATGGATGAACTTTACTGATGGGGTTTGTGCTCGTGAGACCCTTCTCACATGGGAGAGGTTTTGGGATGATTGCATTCAGATAGAGATCAGGAAAGGTCAGCTTGGGGCAGCCAAGCTAGTTGAGCAGGATGAGGATGTAGCACTGGTGGC
>APFE030774934.1:0-18226 GCA_000404065.3 Pinus taeda
ATATCATCAAATCAGAATGAAGACTGAAGACATTCTGAAAACAACATTTAGAACTCACGAGGGTCATTATGAATTTTTGGTCATGACTTTTGGCCTTACCAATGCACCTTCTACATTTCCAGGTTTGATGAATTCCATTTTCAAACCCTTCCTTAGAAAATTTGTGTTAGTATTTTTTGATGATATACTAATCTACAGCAAGTCTTGGAATGATCATGTTGAACATGTTGACAGGGGGCTCAAACTATGGAGGCGAAACAATTATATGCAAAAAGATCCAAATGCTTCTTTGGAGTCCAAGAGGTGGAATATCTGGGTCATATTGTATCTCATGAAGGAGTTAAGGTAGACCCTGGAAAAATTAAAGCCATTAAGGAATGGAAAATCGCCACATCCATAAAGCATCTGCAAGGATTTCTCAGGTTGATAGGGTATTATTGCACGTCTGTTAAGAATTATGGGAGAATAATAGCACCTCTAACAACATTATTGAATAAAGATGCATTTTCATGGACTCTAGAAGCAACAAAGGCCTTCGAACATTTTAAAGAGGCAATGTGCCAAGCACCGGTCTTAGCTACACCGGACTTCACAAAAACCTTTATTGTGGAATGTGATGCTTGAGGAAATGGAATTGGTGCTATTTTAATGCAAGATGAAAGACCCATTGCTTTTGAAAGTCATCAAATCAAGGTAAATTTTTTACACAAAGTTATTTATGAGAAGGAAATGTTGGCAACACTCCATGCACTTAAGGAATGGCAGCCCTACCTAATGGGAAGACACTTCAAGGTAAAAACAGATCATCATAGCCTTAAATAATTTTTAGAATAAAGATTATCCTCTGAAGAGCAACAAAAGTGGGTCACAAAGATGTTGGGTTATGACTTTGAAATCATCTACAGAAAAGGGAAGCAAAATGTGGTACAAAATGCACTCTCAAGAAAGGATGAGGATGTGGAAGCATTATCGTGCGCCATTTCTATTATCCAAACAGATTGGATAAACGAGGAAAGGGAGGAATGGAAGAATGGCGAAGAAGTTTAGGCACTTATTTGAAAGTTACCACAGGATTCCAGTACGTCTGATACATTTAGCTAGCAAAATAATTTATTATGGTACAAATATTGCTTATACCTCTGTAAGAATTCCCAGCTAAAACAAAATATTCTTATAGAATTGCACACTTCTCCGTTAGGAGGGCACTCAAGATTTTTAAAAACTTACCACAGGGTTAAGAAGGATTTTTTTTGGGATGGACTTAAGTCAGATATTCAAAAGTTTGTGGCGAAATGTCTGGTTTTCCAACAAAATAAAGTTGAAACAATTAAGACACCGGGTCTATTACAACCTTTATCCATTCCAAGCCAGCGTTGGGAGGAGGTTTCAATGGATTTTATCACAGGTTTACCCAAGACTGAGGGAAAGAGTGTCATCATGGTGGTAGTTGACAGACTTACCAAGTATGCACACTTTTGTGCATTATCACATCCATTTAAAGCAAGTATAGTTTCTATTGCATTTATGGAAACAATTCAAAAGCTACATGGAAACCCAAAGATTATTGTAAGTGATAAAGATCCTATTTTCAATGGAAATTTTTGGATAGAATTATTTTCTTGTCTCGGTACTCAGTTAGCTCATAGCTCATCTTATCATCCTCAATCTGATGGGAAAATTGAGATAGTAAAAAAATGTTTTGAAGGATATCTTCATTGCTTTGTATCTGATAAACAGACACAATTGGTCAAATGGTTGCCTCTAGCTAAATGGTGGTATAACGCTTCCTTCCATACAGAAATGAAAATGACCCCATTTATGGCACTTATGGATATCAACCACTATCCATCACATCATATTTAAGAGAAAATTCTAAGGTTCAAGCAGTGGAACATCACATCGAGAATCAACAACAAGTCCTCCAACTCTTAAAGGATAACCTCGTGTTGGCGCAGAATATAATAAAACAATAGGCAGATCAACATCACAGTGAAATAATTTTTGATGTAGGTGATTGGGTATTCCTACAGCTACAACCATATAAACAAATGTCCCTCAAGCAAGCTAAGAAGGATAATAAATTATCACCAAAGTATTATGGTCCGTACAAGGTGTTGCAAAAGATTGGTACTATGGCATACAAATTAGAGCTTCCTGCATCTTCTTGAGTGCACCTAATTTTCCATTTTTCATGTTTAAAGAAGGTTATAGGTGACAAGTTCCCAGTTCAAACAATATTTCCAGAAGTTGATGAGGAAGGAAAAAATATATTGGAATCGGAAGTAGTCACAGAAACAAGAACTCGACAACTACGAAATTGATCAATTTCAGAGTATCTCATCAAGTGGAAGAACTTATCTGCTGAAGATTCCACATGGGAGGATGAGAATTTTATACAGAAGCATCCAGAACTACTCAAGTGTTGAGGACAACACTTTTTTGAAGGAGAGTGGCATGTTAGGTCCCTATAATACTAGTGATTACCCCCATTTCTATTATAGTTGTATCCCTTATTAATATTGTTGTGCCCCTATTGTCCCCATATTGTTATTACTGTGCCCCATAGAATCCCTCTATTGTTATTTTTGTGCCTTTATATTATTATTGTTAGGTCAGTTGGGATATATTGTGATTTCTTAGACTCTTATATATAGAAAGGAGGTTTCGTCATTTGAATCATCATAGAATCATTCATTTTTGTAATGTAAAGGTGGTTGACCCCTCGAAGAGGCTGAATTCTAAGGCGTTGATCTATCTTTTCTATCTTTTTGTGAGCTGGTTTCATAACATATTAGGAGGGAATCTCCCATAAATCAGAAAATCAAAGATACAATAGTGAAATAGAAGATAAGTGATCATCAAAAATTTGATCATCTATTCTCTCCTCATTTTCTACAGGAAATGTTAGTTTAGACAAAAAAATATGCAACCATGTTTTCTATACCTGGCTTGTCAACAATGGTTACATCAAACTGTTGCAACAATAATAACCATCTAATGATCCTAGAATTGACATCAATCTTATTTACTAACTATTTAATGGCTGCATGATAAATATGTACAAAGACTTGGTATTTAGTGATATAATGACTAAACTTGTTCAAGGAGTGTGCAACAACTAAGAGTTCCTTTTCAGTAACTATGTAATTAAGTTAAGCTTTGGATAGGTTCTTATTAATAAAATATATGGCATATGGAAATTTTTCTTCCACTTGTCCCAAATATACTCCTACAACTTTGTCAGATGAATTTATGTGGATGTGGAATGGTGATGACCAATTGCTACCCCTCAAAATTAGTTTAGTGGTTAATTTCTCCTTCAACTCTTTGAATGCCTCTTGACATTTATCTGTCTGAATCCTTAGTTAACAAGCCAAACAAAGGTGAAGCCAACTTACTAAAGTCCTCAATTAATCTCCTATAATATCCAACTAGTCCAAGAAAACTTCTAACATCTTTTTTTTTTTGAGGCATAGGGACCCAATTGATAATGACAATCTTGTTAGGGTCAACTTGTATCCCTTCCTTAGAAAGGAAGTAATCTAGGAAAATCCATGTATTCATAAAAAAATCACACTTTTCAAGACATAGTGAGAGATTCATTTCAATAAATTTATTTAAAACTTTACACATATTGGAAAGAGATTCCCGGAAATCATTCCCATAAGGAGTGAAGTCATCCATATAAATTTCAATTATGTCATGAACAAGAGCAACAAAAATATTCAAAACTGCCCTTTGGAAGGTAGCAGGGGAATTTCACAAGTTAAATGGAAGGAATTTATAGGAAAAGGTACCCCTAGACATGTGAAGGTGGTATTATCCTGATCCTCAAGGATGATCTAGATGTAATTATACCTACTAAATCCATCCAAGAATTAAAATAACTTATTCTCTACAAGACAATCCAAAACTTAATCAATGAAAATTTGGGGAAAGTGATATTTATTTGTAGGCTTGTTAAGTTCCCTATAGTAAACATAGATCCTCCACTTCCCCTTCTTCGTGGGCACTATAATAAGAGGGTACACCCACTCGCTATCTAAAATGGGATAAAAGAATCTTGCAACCAATAGCTTTTACATTTCTTCTTTCAAATGTATTTAAGGGCAATATTCATTCTCCTTTGGGTTTGGTGCAAAAGTTTACATCCATATTTAATGTAAATACGATGGGTAAAAATCGAGGGATGCACCCCTTTCATCTCCTTATATTCCCAAGTAAAAGCATCAAGATGTTATCTCAACACAATGCATAATTTATCTTCTCTCTCTACTATGAAGGAAGGGTTGATTTTCAAGGTTTTGGATGGATTTATTTCCATGATCTTAGCATGATATTGATCAAAATTGAGAGTGAATAGTTAAGCCCATGGGTTTTTCTTAGAATTCCCAAAGGATTCTTCTATTAGATCATCAATTGGCATGGCAGGAAGAGGTTGGTTCTGTATAAAGCTGTTAATTAGGTCATCCTCATCTAGCTACCTCCTTCCTATAATCTAGTCTAATGTACAAATTGGGTAGGAAATGACTAATAAAAATATTCCTCTATATCTTCCTTTTCCCACAAAGGTAAGTCATGCTCAATAAAGGGTTGAGCATGGGGGCATAATACACGTTGATTTGTGAGATACCCATTTTTAATTGTCATGTTTCTAGCCCTGGAACTAATGTAAGCATAAAAAATGGCTAACTAAGGACTCCCTAGAATGAGAGGGTATCCATTAAACTTGGTTTTGGGTTGGAGGACAAGGAAATTTGTGGGGTACTCCTAGAAGTTAATGAATACCATTAGATCCTCAATAAATTCCTTAGGGGATATTGTGGATCTATCTGCAAACTCCAACACTATGGTGGTCTTTCTCAAGGCTCCTTGTAGGTTGAGATTTAGCACAGTTTCCTTGGTCATGACATTGATTTCTACCCCAAGGTTAATCGGTGTGTTGGGGACTACAATGATATTAATGTGCACATCCACTACCAAGCTAACAAAATCAAAAATATTTTGGGGAGACAACCTTGCCAAGAATCAAAATCAGCCAGCTACGTATTGTAGGAGCTACAACTACCCTCCAAAATTTTGGCCTGCACCCAATTTTGGATCCTCCCTTTAGAGTTTCGCTTGATGAATGCACACACTTGGGTTCGCTCTGTGAGCCCATGTGAGTCTTTGCATATGACTTGCTTGTTCATTTCATCCAAGTTTTTGCATGTTGGTATCGAAGTTATGCTTGCGAACATGTTTTGGTCATGTTCAAGGTCTTCGATTCATGTGTACATGTTGTGTTCGCTATAAAAGCATATGTCGCACTCACACATAGAGTCACACTCACTACTGCACAAGCATCATCATGGTCGATCAACGATCAATCAAATGTGTCGCGCTTGTCACTCACATCGTCAGTCATTCATGTTGAGCATGTGTGTCTAGATGGTTTGGGTTGTCTCGTCCTCAAGTCATATTGGTGTGTTTGCAAGATCACACGTGTGTCTTTCACTCATTCACACACTTAGCCATTTTGTTGAAGTTTCTACTACTAGACTCCCCTCTGCCAACTGGACCATCACCCCACCATCGAATTGATCAACTGTCACCCAAAACAACACAGAAGCACCAAGAAAGTCACTTCAAGATGTGCTACCTGCAAGCATATCAATTAACCTTCAAACTAGTCGATCAAAGGATTTGACCTGGCAGCCACCCCAGGCCTCATTCCCCTCAAAATTTGCGTAAAGGCTACAGACCTTGCCTACTTCACTCACTGAGAAAATTGTGCAGATAGGCTAGACAGACACCCAATGCTCGTCCCTGTCTCCCCCAGAAAATTGCGCAGTTTTTCCAGCCAGCCCTCCTGATAGTTGACCTGCTGGTCATCCAAAAAATTGCATTCTTCATGAGCAAGCACTATGCTACCCAGCTGTCCGCATAGCTCATAAATTACACAGAGATTATTAGCAGGCCAACCTCCCAGCCTTAGTGCAGTTTCCATTGCCAGCAGCTCCTAGCAACAAACTGCCAATTCCCTCTAGGAATTATGTAGTTTATGCTACCAAACTCCCAACAGCTGATTGCTTATTCCCCTTGGGAATTGTGCAGTTTCTATTGCTAGTGACCTGACAGCCAACTGTCAGTTCCCTCTAGGAATTTCACAGTTTTGGCTGCCAAGGTCCCAGCCAATTCCTCCAAAAAATTTTGCAATTTCTACCTGTTTATCCTCCATGCAGCCCGACGTGTTCCCCCAGAAAATTGCACAAATTTTACATTCAAGCTCCTACTGGTTACTCGTTCTGGAAGATGCGCAAATTCTATCTGCCTTGCCTTCCTGCAGCCTAGACTGTCCCTCCCAAAACTTGTGTAGTTTTTCCTTCTAGCCAAGCCAGACCTTGCAGACAGTCACTGTCAACTTGGATTTCCCATCTTCATCACCCAGTGACTCTTGCACAGTTTTCATCAACAGTTCCTAGAGCCATCATCCCTCCTCGTAGACTTACTGCCTCTCTTGGTCACCTACATTTGAAATGATCATGTGTCATGGTAGACTAGGAGGTTTTTGCATTTGATGTCGTCTCATCATGAATGACTGTAGCCTCAGGTACACTAACAAACATGGCATGACGACAAATGGGATGAACAAAGGGAGCACATGCAGAAGGATAGGTTCAACAATGGATGAATGAATGATGCACTCAAAGAGATTTTCTTGCGAATGGATGATCATGCAAAGATGTTTTCATAGATGGATGAGAAAACATGTAATATGTGCTCATAGATGGACAAATGGATGAACATGCACATTTCACGAGAAAATGAGCCTGTCAAGCCTTCCAACATACAAGCAAGGAGGAATGTGCCAAAGCAACATCAAGCAAACCAACGACCATCAAAGAATCCATGCACTTTGGCATGTGGAGGTGAAGTAGTGATACACCATGACGACATCCATCACCCAACAACACTACAGATTGACATGCACTCTCGAATGTACCAGCATTGTCATGTCGAGTCATGTTATGAGTCATCTTGTCCACATCTCCACTCTAGGCCATGTTGTCAAATCAATGTAATGTAACATGGAATTCCAAGAGACCCACTTGTTGTACAAAGATTCATGTAAAGTCGAAAATTCATGGAAGTCAAACAATCATGTGGGTAGTCAAACAGCCACAAGGGTTAGTTTCACCCTTGTCTATAAATACCCCCTCATTTGTACATGGAAAGGACTTTTCACCTCAGCTCCTCCCACATAGCCAAGAGAGTCTATTATCTTTTATTTGAAGAGTAAGCAGTGGCTCCAATGCCCCTCACATAGGGTTGGTGATGTATGGTGTAATGACGTGTCTTGGAACTATCGCTAAATTGAGAATCTTGCTAACAGGATAGCACATTTTCACACGTGTATTGTATCTATTGTATGACTAATCTTTAACACTTGTAATACATGTTGCTTGAACCTATGTTTAACGCTTGAACTAATTCACTTGTTGTAATACACATGTTTTAATGAAATGTGTTGTATATGTTGTTAACATTTTCTCACCCATGTAGACTACTCTCTTAGACATCAGACAAACCTTTCAT
The DNA here is from genome assembly GCA_000404065.3 of Pinus taeda. Taxonomy (NCBI): domain Eukaryota; kingdom Viridiplantae; phylum Streptophyta; class Pinopsida; order Pinales; family Pinaceae; genus Pinus; species Pinus taeda. The sequence continues at coordinate 7,579 of APFE030774934.1, forward strand.
GTAAAACTTGCTATAACAACTGTTGCACTCATGCGGACTAATCCATTGAGTGTTATATGTGTTATCTTCCCTTGTATGTTGTGACTGCCACATCCATGTGGACTATTCCGCCAGAAGTTGTGCATGTCCTATTGTGTTGTGTGTTCCTAGCCGAGTTGGGACTTCTCCCAACCGACTTGGGGCTCACTCTCACCCTCTCTGCCTCTACAATGAAAGAACCATTGACACAAGTAACACTTACACTCACCAGGCACACAAACCTCACTTCTCGAAGACAAAGCATACCACTCTCCTATGTTGACAAGAAAAAGTTCAGGTAAATCTTTAAGATAATGGCAACTGGGCCATCATACTAGATGGGACTCCTACAACAAATGGTGTGAGGTCTAGTTGGGAATTCATACTCGGGAGATCCCTTGATGTTGGTGGGTCCAGCACCATCAACATTTTGGCGCTAGAAGGAGGGCCAGATGATAAGCTGTGTCCTCTCATCCTATTTTTAACCTTTTAATATCTATCATGGATTCTTGAACTCTTCCCTCTCTGTGATGTTTTTCAAATCACGAAGATGTCACCATCATGAAGGAGTTTTTCGATCACTTGTCCCCTTACATGTATGATGGTGAAGGCAAAGTGGCCTAGCCTGAGTTCTTACCTGAATTTCTTTCGATGCTTCATAAGGAAGATGGATTTCATAATGAAGAGGCTAGTTTGTTGCTTGCATACACACTTTGTGATCCCCAAATCGGTGGTTGTGCACCTTACTGGATGATTGCGTGCAGTTTCTTGAGAACCTCTGTGATCTCATTGAAGACACTTTCTATCATTTTGATCCTGAACATCTTGACCAAAAACTGTTACAACAATGGAAGGCTCTGCATGAATCAACTATGGATTTTTGGTAGTGCTTTCATGATTTACAGTTTCAAGCTCCAAAGAGCCAGATGATTTTTTTTTTTTTTTTATCTTTAGGACCGATTCAAGTATTGCGTTAAGAAATCTTCTTGTCCCAAGAAGAAGTTTGAAAGCAAGCCTCACTCAATATTCTTCAATGATGGATTTGCACAATCACATATAGATGTGGTCACTATCACAAGTGACTCTCTGCCATCCCCTCATAAGATAGCTCCACCACTGCAGAGTGATGTTGAGGATCATGCTCATACACCTATTCAACTATCACATCCTCCCAACATCACTTCACTTAATTTTCACGTAGATTTGGTCGTGAGTCCATCGAGTTGTCATATGCATTTTGTTCCACAACCTCCGTCTTCACACTCGGTAGTTCCTTCGGATGATATTGTCTTGTGTTTTTTCATTCTGGACTCTACACTTGTTATGAATGAGGAACAAACCACTGGTGGAGTTGGTGTTGCACACCCAACTTGCGGTGTCATTCATGAAGAGTATGAATGGGAGCTTGAGCATCCACACTTAGCAAAGGATGACTCCCTTCCATCTAAGCCCTCTCTGTTCTTTCCAGACATTTTTGGTGAACCTTTCATCCATGATTGTGCATGTGTATCTTCATCAACGGATGCGCCCATTGTTGATCACTCGCAAGATACACTGTATGTCAACCAATCATCCAACAACAGAGAGGACCAATGATTCATTGAAAATCCACGTGATGTTTCATTTTCTCTTTCTGGAACACAGAGGGTGAACATCCTTCCTTCTCATCTACCCCTCTGTGTGATTCATCAAACCATGAGGATGTTGACCAACATCCTAAATTTTCTAATCTTGGTTGTCATGATCTCTTCACCTCATCATCCGATCATGATGTTGATTCACTCATTGTTAATTCACCTAAGCCACTGGTCTACGAAGATCCATCTGTCAAAGAATTTGAAACCCCATAGATTGTTGAGGCACTTTAGCCTGAGTTGATGGTTATGTTAAGCCCTCGTTGTCCTGAGGTTGGTTTCACTTCTGATCAGGAAATTGCTCAAACACTCAAGGCTCCTCATCACTCATATGTATGCACTCAACATCAATCTAACACTCATATTTTACTTCATCCACTCGAACTACATGATCCCATCACTCATGCATTGGAGGAATCTCACATAGCAAGCACACTTGTGCAACGTAAGTGGTCTGGCCTTCTCATGTTTTCTTTCATATCATGGTCAAGAGAATGCATACACTCAACATCTGCAAACAATGTAGCATCGCACCATGGAAAGTCCACAGAGGGCATGACATGCGCTTTCACTCATTTTTGTTTTGTGGATGCTTTTAAGCTTGGAGTGTGTCTATTTTCATAGTTGTATCTTTCACATTTGCTGGTTTGCACAACTGAGTTGCTCGCAGACCAAACCTTCACCAACATGGGTCAACCAATGCATTGGTGGATGCATTGGAAATATCATTTCACGTGATCAGGCCCATGCACCATTAGCTTAGGAGTAGGAGTAGTGTTTGCTTTCAGTTTTCTTGTTTGCATGCTTGTTTTATTTCTTGCCTTGTATGTTTGTTTGTTTTCTTGCTTGTGTGTTTTCTTACTCACTTTTATTTCGCTTTTACTTCTGCTTCTGCTTTGCTTTGTTTGTTTTGCTTGCTATTTTTTATTACATTCATTTTGTTTACTTGATATGTTACTATTTTTGTTCCTAGAAATAAGTGTTGCCAACTCCTATGTTCTTGATTTTGAATAGAGTATGTGGTTGGGATAGGAAGAGACTTGTGACACTGCAACAATTGGCCAATCTTGTATTCACCTTCTCTGTGCTTGATTACAATATTTGGCTGATGAAGTCTTAACATAAAATATGAACCATCTGCAAGGGAAGTTTTGGCCCAACCATGAACTTATGTTGACACTAGGAAGCCCCATGCCTGTACTCAGTCTTTTGCTCTGTGTGTTCAAGCTCATCCAACTAGTTGAAATAGAGAAGGGGAAATCTAAATGAGAAAACCTATGTCAGAGGTTTTACATGCTTCCCTGAAGGAACAACCTCTTCTAATCTCAATAAGTCAGGAACCCTCTTTTTCCCCAAAAATAAATAAGTTCCTATGCACATTCCTCTTGAAAAATACAAAGGCGAAAGAAGAGAAAGGCTTCTTGCACAGAGAGGTGAAGCATGAAACTCCACCGAGGTACTGACCAGGCTTGCTGGTAGTGGAGCAATGTGTGTTTTCCTACGTGACTCCATTGGGTTACTGTCTAGGCCTGCTGGTAGCAGAGAAACACCAGAGATGAAAACTTATACTTTGAAAATTTTCAAATCGCAAGCTAAACTACCCTTCCCAGATTTGAAACAATGTGATCAAGCTGAACTTTTTATTGTGTTTCATTGAGTTGGAAAAAGGTGAACATGTATGTCCATGGGGTACGTGGGGAAGCTAGAGTAACCCACACAGCGATTCAATACTCCCCAAGAGACCAAGGCCCTGTACTATCAATGAACAAAAGAAGAGAAGTTGGAGTTCTACTAGTGTGTCGCCAAGTGTTGTAGCGGCTACAACCACCCTCCAAAATTTTGGCCTGCACCCAATTTTGGAGCCTCCCTTGAGAGTTTCTCTTGATGATTATGCACACCCAAGTTCCCTCTGTGAGCCCATGTGAGTATTTGCATTTTCCTTTCTTGTTCATTTCATCCAAGTTTTTGCATATTGGTATCAAAGTCATGCTTACGACCATGTTCTGGTCATGCTCAAGGTCTTCGCTTCATGTGTACATGTTGTATTCTCTATAAAATCATTAGTTGCACTCACACACAGAGTCACACTCACTACCGCACAAGTCTCATCACAATCAATCAATGATCAATCACAAGTGTCAAACTTGTCGCTCACACCATCGGTTAGTCATGTTGAGCATGCGTGTCTGGATGGTTTGGGTCATCTCATCATCAAGTCATGTTGGTGTGTGTTTGCAAGATCACATGTGCATCTTTCACTCATTGACACACTCAGTCATTTTGCTGAAGTTTCAATGACAAGATACCCCTCTGCCAGTTGGACCATCACCCTGCCATCGACTCGATCGACTGTCACTGAGAATAGCACAAAAGTACCAAGAAAGTCATTTCAAGTTGCGCTACCTGCAAGCATATCAATCAACCTTAGAGCTGGTCGATTAGAGGATTTGACCCGATGGCCACCCCAGGATTCATTCCCCTCAAAATTTGCATAGAGGCTATAGACCTTGCCTGCTCTGTTGGTTGGGAAAATTGCATAGGCAAGCCAGACAGACACCTAGTTCTTGTCCCTGTCTTCCCCATAAAATTACACAGTTTTTCCAGCTAGTCCTCCCGATAGTTGACCCACTGCTCATCCAGAAAATTGTATAGTCTTCATTTGCAAGCCCTCTACTGCCTAGCAGTCCACTTAGCTCAGAAATTACGCAGAGATGATCAGCAGGCCTTCCTACCACCCTCGGTGTAGTTTCCCTCACCAATAGCTCCTAGCATTAGACTGCCACTTCCCTCCAGGAATTGCATAGTTTCTGCTACCAAACTCCTAGCAGCTCACTACCTGTTCCCCTTAGGAATTGTACAGTTTCTGCTACTAGTGACCCAAAACTAACTACTAGTTCCCTCTGGGAATTGTGCAGCTTTAGCTGCCAGGCTCCTGGCCAGTTCCTCCAAAAAAATGCTCAATTTTTGCATGATGATCCTCCATGTAGCCTTGCCTATTCCCCCAAACAATTGCACAAATTTTACCTTCCATCTCATGCTACCCACTCGTTCCAAAAAATGCATAGATTCTATCTGCCTTGCCTTCTCGCAGCCTAGACTATCCCTCCCAAAATTTGCGTAGTTTTTCCTTCTAGTTGAGCCAGACCTCGTGGACAGTCATTGTCGACTTGGATTTCCCATCTTCATCACCCAGTGACTCTTGTGTAGTTTTCATTAACAGTACCTGGAGCCATCATCCCACCTTGCAGCCTTGCTACCTCTCTCGATCATCTGCATCCGAAATGATCATGTGTCATGGTAGACTAGGAGTTTTTTGGATTTGACGTTGTCTCGTCATGAGTGACTACAAGCACAAGTACACTAACAAACATGGTGCAACAACGAATGGGATGAATGAAGGGAGAACATGCAGAAGGAAAGGTTCACCAATGGATGAACGAACGATGCATGTGAAGAGATGTGCTCATGAATGGATGATCATGCAAATATGTGTTCACGGATAAACAAACGAGAAAACATGCAAGATGTGCTCATGGACAGATGAATGGATGAACATGCACCTTTTGTGAATAGATGAGCCTGTTAAGCCTTCCAACATACAAGAAAGGATCAACGTTCCAACGCGTTATCAAGCAAACCAATGACTATCAAAGACTCCATGCACTTTTCTATGCAAAGGTGAAGCTGTGATACACCATGAAGACATCAATCACCTAATAACACTATAGCTCGACATGCACTCTAACAACATCATGAATGTACCAACATTGTCATTTCAAGTCATGTTATGAGTCATGTTTTCCACATTTCCAATGTGGGCCATGTTGTCAAATCAATGTAATGTAACATGGAAGTCCAAGAGACCCACTTGTTGTACAAAGAGTCATGTAAATTCGAAAAGTCATGGAAGTCAAATAGTCATGAGGGTAGTCGAATAGCCACAAGGGTCAGTTTCACTCTTGGCTATAAATACCCCTTAATTTGTACATGGAAATAAATTTTCACCTAAGTTCCTCCAACATAGCCAAGAGAGTCTGTTATCTTTTCTTTGAGGAATGAGTAGTGGCTCCAACACCCCTCACATGGGGTTAGTGATGTATGGTATAATGATGTGTCTTGGAAATTTCGATTAATTCATAATCCTGTTAAAAAGCCATCATGTTTACACACATGTATTGTATCTGTTGTAAGACTAATATTTAACACTTGTAATGCATGTTGCTTGAACCTGTGCTTAACACTTGAACTAATTCACTTGTTGTAATACACATATGTTAATGGAAATATGTTTTATATGCTGTTAAAGTTGTCTCACCCTTATAGACTACTCTCCTAGACATCAGACAACCCTTTCACATAACACTTATAGTAACAACCGTTGCACTCGTGTGTACTAATCCACTGAGTGTTATATGTGTTATCTTCCCTTGTGTGTTATGACTGCCGCATCTGTGTGGACTGTTCTGCCAGAAGTTGTGCATGTACTATTGTGTTGTGTGTTCCTAAAAAAGTTGGGACTTCACCCAACTAACTTAGGGCTCACTCTCACCCTCTCTCCCTCTACAATGAAAGAACCATTGACACAAGTAACACTTACACTTTCCAGGCATGTGAACCTCACTTCTCGAAGACAAAGCAAACCACTCTCCTATGTTGAAAAGTAAGAGTTGAGGTAAATCTTTAAGATAATGGCAACCAGGCCATCGTACCAGATGGGACTCCTGCATCAAATGGTGTGAGGTCTAGTTGGGACATCATACAAGGTAGATCCCCTGATGTTGGTAGGTCCAACACCGTCAACACTACCCAACAACATTGATAGTGGGGGCATCTCATTTTCTTCTTCTGGGGCTCTTGAAGCACTCTTCCCTGATAATATTGTTGTATATGGGAACATATTTTATGCCCTGGAGAAGGGGTATTTTAACACACAGGTTCTTCAATTCTCCTATAATTTTAGCCTCTTTTGGGGTGTGTTGTTTAGGTTGGACAAAACTTTCAAGATAGGGAGGTACATTGGCTTCAATGGAACTATCTTCCTTCTCTTATTTAAGATATTTAGGTGGAGAAGGTGAGTGAGAATCTAGAAGTACCTTCCTGTACCTGAGGTTCATCTCTTGGATCTCCACAACATAATGAAGATAGGATGTTTCCCAATTATAGACTTTCTAGGCTTGCTTATTGTTTAGGTTCAGATTGGGTTGGGAAAGTATCTGAGGTTGCTTGGGTGGATTATTGTGGGGTAGTTTTGGTTGAGGTGGAGGAGGAGGCATTAAGGTAGGGGTTTGGGATGCTCGAGGCCTCCATCCTTGTGAATAATTGCCACATTGGGGAGGCTGAGGTTGATATGGATGGAATGGTGGATTGACAGGCTCAAGGCGACACTCAGGAGAATAGGACTAAGGAGAAGGCATGGACCAAGGTGAGTGAGATGGAGGATACCAAGATTGAAAGAGTGAACTTTGGTTTGGATTGAAAGAAGGATATTCTGCACCTTGCATGCCTTGTTGATATGGAAGAGAGCCTTGTGGCCTCCTTTGGTTGATGCAACAAAGTTACTCTAAGCCACATTTTTCAGTTGGATGGTTGTCCTCACAAACACAACATACATCTATGACATTCAATGCACATTCATTTATGGGGTGCCTCTTGGTGCATCTAGGGAAAAATATAGCTAGTGCCCTTTCTGCCTCCTCTTGTTTCTTTTTAATCTGGATGGTATCCATTTGTAAGGAAAAGGTATGAAACATATCACTCTTAAAACCTACTAGCATACTCCCTATTTCATGTTTGATGGTTGAGGTAGAAGGAGAAGGGTTGACCAGGTCTTGACTAGACCTACCACTCTTCCTTGCAGCCCTAGTGGTTCTTGAATATTTTCTTGATGTATTCATAAGTTAGCTGGTAAATGTCTCCACTAGAAATCATATTAAGGGTCTCCATTAAATCCTCCATAATCCCTTGAAGAAGTACAAGATTCAAGGATTCTGGGTCAAGGGTACAGTTAACTCTTATGTAGTTGATTTGGAATCTTTCTTCATAATCCTCTAGGGATTCATCTTGCCCTAGGGTCATTATGAATATATCCTCTTTTGTTTCCCTTGATGACAATAGTCTCTATTTTTCTTATTAAAATATTGCTTCATTTGAGCCCAAGTGGTGATGTTGCCTCCTTCCAAGCTCATGTACCAACACGAGGCTATATCCTTGAGGGTAGAGGAAACATCTCTAGCTTATGCTAATCAAAAGTTTAATCATAGGTTCTACAAACCACAACAAACTCGGACATGAATGTATTAGGGTCCTCAAAAGCTAGGTCATGGAAGTGTGGGAGACTAGTGGGGCTTATGTTATTCATTTTGGCTTCCCCTTGTTTTCTATGATGGGAAAGAGCTAATTCTATTTGTTTTTAACCATGTTTTGGGTAGGTTATGTAGGTTCTTGCTCCCATATGGGTTCTTCAAATATCTCTAGCTGCTCACCTAAAGGATTTTCCAACTCCTCTTTTGTCAGAGTAGGAGGTTCACAACCACCAAAGAAGAGTGATGGTTGACTGCTTGAAGGAGTGGGTGTTTTTGGTAGAAATTTTCCTATGTTATCCCTAATCTTATGATGCATGAAATAAGTGTGTTTTTTTTGTTTTCTTCTTCTTCTTTTCTAAATTTTCAAGACAAGAAAAGCTTATTTAGCAAAAAATTAAAATGTAAAAGGAAGCAACTGTAAGAAGAAACAAAACCAAATTGGACACCTCCCTGACAATAGTGCCAAAAAGTGATGTGCCTCAGTAGTGCACCAAGACCGTTGCAACTCCTAAGGTTTCCAACTTTAATTATCAATTCGGGGTCATACAAACTTAAAAGGTGGCAATGTTGTATGCATAATGGGCTAAGCTCTACTCAAGTTACTTTGAGGCAATGGACCAAACCAAGGTATATAGAGACCACTCTATCAACTGAATCTAGATTTGAAATAAAGAGAGATTGCCTAAGAGGAAGTTATAATTTACTTGCAGGAATGGAAATGTTGATATAATTGTAGAAATGCAAACGATAGTCTAGTTTGTAGAAATGTAAAGGCTAACCTACTACATAAATGTAAATGCTAACCTACTTGCATAAATGTAAATGCTAACATACTTGAAAAAATGTAAAGGCTACTCTATTTGCATAAATGCAAAGGCTACTATATTTGCAAAATGTAAACATTAATTTACTTGCATAATGTAAACGTTGAATCAAAGGGAACCCTAATATATGCATAAAAAATAACAATGCTTGAAATGGAAACCCTAGTTTAGAAAGCATAAAATAGAGAAGGAAAACCTAATCTAACTTTCATAAAGTAATAACATGAAATAAAATTTCAAATAGATTATATCCTAGTAACAAAGTTCATTAAGTGCTTCATGAAGTAATCATGTAAATCATCATTTTTCCACTAAATTCATGAATCTATTCACTAACCCTAATTGCAAAAATGAATTGCAGTGGTGGAAAGGCAAGTTCTAGGTGGTTTCTAATCTTCCTCAATCATGGTTTCAGAGCCCAAGTGGAATTATGAAGGGCTAGAAGGAAGAAAACAATTTTTAAGTAGAATTCTAGCCAATTTTTGAGAGCTTTTACACGATGCCATAGGATGCTACAGGATTGCTACAATATGTTACAAGATTTCCCTGTTTGCTACAGGATTGAATCTATGAGCATTTTAAGGCTAAAAAGGTAATCAGAAAGTGGGAAAGGGTACTAAAAGGCGGAAGAATATTGTATGATGTCCACTCCAAGATTAGTACCCCTCAGGAGCCCATATTACATAAGAAAAAATGCTCACAATGACCTTCACCAAACTAGAAATGAACTCTTAGTGGACAATGTTTTTGAAGAAGTTGTTGAGGGAGGAAGGAAAGATCTTATGGTATGATGAGGAGTGTAAATGATAGTTCTATACCTTGCAATCCAATAGTAGGACTTTCACTCAACAAAAGTTACTCAATCTTACCCAAACATCTAAAGCATGCTAACATTCTAAATTGCAGAAAATTAAACAAAAAGGAAAGGATGAGTTGAATTTTATTTAGGACCTTCCTACTTAAGGAAAAATGAAACCTAGATTTTATGCTTACAACCACAAATCTCACAATGAAATTTCCCAAGAAAGCTTATTTTTAACTCTGCAAAGGAAACTTTTTCATGTAGATGAAACTTGCATAAAGGAAATATTGCTAATCCTAAGTACATATAAGAAAAATGTAAGATAAATTGTAAAAATGAGAGAGACTAGAATGTTTGGGTTGGGACCTAACCCAAGGTAACTCATACCTCTTAAACAAACTCATATTTAAGGAAGCAATGGACTTCTCATTGATATAAAAAATTTCTCAAGTACATGGCATGAAAATGACAAGTAAAACCTGTTATACCTAATAGTCACTATTCTTCTCCAAAAGTTCAAATCCTATTGAGCCTTTGGTCTTCCTTATTTATACAAAAATGGTTGAGGGGAAGCCTCCTTGGAAGGAGGTTTGCTTCCCTCCGAAATCCCCTAAAATGTGGATCTAGATCCTTGATATCCTCACAATATTTGAGTGTAGGAGTTGTTAGTAGATCCTCAAACAGTGGGTGAGTAAATGTAGGGGAAAAGCCTCCTACATATTCTCTAAGTTCCTCCAACGTACTTCTAAATATTAAATGCACTCTTTTCCTGCACATTAATCATGTTAGGCCAGAAGATATGATAAACCTCCTTTAATCTTCCTAATAAACACATTATAGTCAAAAAGGTGTTATCAAATGCGAGGGGAGAGGTAAATATATGTTGAAGGATGGCTAGATGGCCTTGTTATATATGTTGGGTGTGGAGCTTGATTATCTTCCTAAGTTTTCGAAGGTTTTTTTTGTTTCACTTATGGTTAAATCACAATCCCTGGCAAGGAGGTGTGGGGGGGATTTCCCTCCCCCCCCGCCCCCCCCGCCCCACTATTGTTGACAAGGGGGTCTAGG
>APFE030774934.1:29295-50933 GCA_000404065.3 Pinus taeda
ACCACATCCCAAACACTGTTATGAAATATGGAGTCATACTCCTCCACTGTAGCATCAACCTAAATCAACTGCTGCACTGCGTCCTCAAAGGAAGATAACTCGGTTTCAACACATTCCCTAGCAAGGGCCATGTATCCAGTGTACCTCTCAAGTGACCTCCTTTGTCTGTGCTAAGAAGATGATGCTCCCACATTCTCTCTTGCATCCTCCAAAAATCTGTAATCTTCTCTTGTGTGCTTCCGTGCATCTTTGGAAGACTCTTCTTGAGTGAATGTCTCCACTCCTGGAACCTCTACATGCGATTGCTTCGCATCAGTCTGAGGCTCCTCCTCCTTAGGAACCAACAGTTCCTCCATAGCCTGTAGTTAGAGCTCCCTCTCAAGGTAAACTCGCATGGCCTTCTACTCATCAAACTTGAGAACTCTGTGAACCATTGTCCTCTAACTGGTAGGCAAGTACACCCCAACTCTATTATCGGCTCAAGCTTCTTCCGTGCATCCTTTGTCACATGGCAATATACCAATGAGCCAAAGATCCTAAAGTGACACACATTTGGTCTCTTACCGGAGAAAGCTTCCTCTGCTGTCTTCATCCCAAGTATGCGATGCGGGCTTCTATTCTGCAAATAGACCGTTGTGTTGCATGCCTCAATCCACAAGTGAAGTGGTAGGCCTTGGTCATGCAACATTGCCCGTGCTGCCCCTACAATAGTTCTTTTCTTCCTCTTATCCACCCCATTATGCTCTGGGTTATGAGGTGTCGTCAACTCTCGTTTAATTCCCTCTGCTGCACATAAGTCCTTAAACCCTTGAGAGACATATTCTGCACCATTTTCGCTTCTCAAGGCCTTGATCTTCTTCCTTGACTCTTTCTCGACCAAAGCTTTGAACTCACAAAACTTTTTGAAAGTTTGGTCCTTCTTCTGCATGAAATAAGTTCAGCAATTACGAGAATAGTCATCAATGAAAATCACATAATACCTTTGCTTCAATGTGGATGCCATCGAGAATGGTCCACACAAATCAGTATGAACTTACTCTAAGATAGCCTCGTCTCAACTGTCTCGATCATGAAAGGAAGACTTTGTGTACTTTCCCAAGGTACAACCTTTACATGTGTCAACTTGCTCAAGTTTACATTTGGGAAGTCCTATAGATATCTATTGCATTATCTTCAAAGCCCCATGATGCAAATGGCCCAACTGCCTGTGCCACAACTCGATAATGTCTTGGCTTTGCACCAATTCTACTTTTGTACTCAATGTTGCACAATCATCTACCTCTAGTTTAAAGAGATTCTTCACCCGAATCCCTATCCTCTTGGTCTGACCCATGGCTATGTGTCTTAGGAATGCCTTTCCTTTAATGAAGACAACATCGTAGCCTTTGTCCTCCAACATTGTGACCAATACCAAGTTCTTCTTCAATCCATGCACATACTTCACATCTGTCAAGGTGAGAGGAGCTCCATTCTCCCTCTGAAAAGGAACCGCGCCCACTCCTGAAACACTATACCTTCCATCATTACCCATCTCTATGCACATCTTGAGGTCTTTCTCCTCCAAAGCACTGAATAAATTTTTATCACCAATCATGTGGAATGAGGCTCCATTGTCAAGATACCAGACACAACCCATCATCGATGACACCATGCATGCATTGAGGGTAAAGTCCATTTCGAACTGAGAGGCTAATGCCTTACCTTCCGATCCTTCTGAGGATCCCTTCTTGGACTTCTTCGATGGGAAATTAGTCACATAATGTCCCATCTCGTGACAATTAAAGCATCTTACTTTAGACATGTCACCCTTCTTCCCTCCATGAGAATAATTTGATTTGAAATGGGAAGCCTTCCCCTTCCCTTTCCTTGCCTTACTTGCTAAGGCCAAATTTTCTTCATCATCATTATTGGATGAATAACCATCGCGTTTGCTCCTCCTAATCTCCTCCTACATAATATCTGACCATATTTGTTCCCAATTCGACAGTTTCTCCCTTCCATTTAAAGAGTCCTAGTAGCTATTACAACTCTTTTGAAGGCTAAGGAGAGTGAAGCTCACCATATCATCATCAGCAGTAGTTATTCCCACACTACCAAGCTCATCTCTATAGGTGGGGAGCTTGTTTAGATATGTGGAAATAGTATCACCCTTCTCCATCTTGATTCTTCGAAGCTTATCCTTGAGTGCCAATTTCCTCTAGTCGCTACTATTCTGGTAGAGGTCCTTCTATGTCTTCCATATTTAAAATGGAGTATCCTTCCCATGGAGACTCGAGACAATATGGTCTTGAACTCCCTCAAGGATGATCTGTCTCACCTTTGCCACACACTTCTTCCACTCAGCCAACTCTTGTGCATTAGTTGAGTTGGCTTTGGGATTTCTTGATCAATGAATTCCTTTAAGCCATTATCTTCTAATACATCCTGCATTCTATCTTTCCATGCTATGTAATTCAAGCTACCTTCCAAGGCATACTTGAGCCTCAAGCCATAGAACGTCATTGGCCAACCTTGAAGTATGATATGAATTTGATTTTCACCTGCAACCCTGAACTTCAAACTTCGAATTCTCTTGCTAGTATATTATTCACAGCTCCGATACCATACAGAAAATTTCTACAAGTCTAGCTTTGAAACCATGTAGAAAATTCTACAAATCTAGCTCTGATACCATGTAGAAAATCCGATGGTAGGTTAACCCGATAATGAAATATAAATCAAAGCAGAATACTATAACCTACTTCTACTATCAATTTGTGGAAGCTTAAAGATCGAGCTAAAAGATATAACCAGAAGAAGAAGAATCAATCGCGCAATACAGATGAAAATTCTTTGGGGAAAGCCTCAGCTAAAAACCCCACACTATTGTATTATCATATAGGTGGAAATACATAAGAATTATACAAAGCCTTAGCTCTCACAGCTAGCCAGCTCTTAGTACAATCCTTACAGATGCTCACAGGCAATCTTGGCTTCTCTCTAACCTTCCTCCTTGCTCTCCAAGCTCCTATTTCCTTGCGTTGTTCCTTTGGGATGATTCTCCTTCAACCAAGTGGATGATCACTTTACCCAATGGATGATCTCCTACCAAGTGGATGATCAAGCCTCCAAAACTACGCAATCTTCAAGGATTAAATCCTTGAATGCATGCATGAGTATTCTCTTTGAGAAAACACATGCAATTGATAGTACACCGTTCTTGACTTTAATCTCATTTAGGTCTTTCTCAGAATAGACATGCATGAGTTTCTGATGAGGGAATCTTCAGTTAACTAGAGTAGCAATAGTTGAGTGCATGCATGCATCAACTAATCCAAAATGGATATAGAATAGAATCTAAGTCAAAATCTTCCTCACAGAGGAAAATGAAATTCAAAGGATGCTCTTGAAAATAATATCATTGCATAGATCTATTGATTCTGAATCTAACACAATTTGAATGGGCGAAAATGGACTTCCGATGAAGTTATTGTAAAAAGAAATTTCCCATTGTCTTCTAAAAAGGAGGCATTTTCTTATTAAATGGGACTTAAGAGAAATAAAGGCTTCTATGTAAAAATTGCATCGGAAGGTTTAAAGGGTGGAGCAACAGGCCTTGAGGGCTCCCCAATAGCGATCTCTGATATATCGCATCAGAGGAAGACCTTCGCGTGATATCAGAACCCTGGGCAAGCGATTTTCGATAGTGCGATAGGCAATCGGGTAGTCGAATGATCAGAGGAGCTGAGACATAGACCCACACTGATAGCGATATGCGATACGCTGATATCGGCGATTGGAGATTGGGATCGCAACCATACAAAGGGTCGTTGACATGTGATATTGCAATGAGTGATGATGCGATTGTATCTGGACCATTGGATCATGAGTTTGATTAGACGATGGAGGATCAATGGCACATATCACATTGTTGTTGTGTTAAGTCCATGGATTGGAGCTCTTGCCTATTGTGATTGCAATTTGCAATCAGGGCGTAGACCGGATAGGATCATAAACATGATTGCATATAATTTGAAATCCGGAATTTTGGATTTTCTATGTATTCCTGTGTATTGACGTTTTTGGCCATTTCTTGGGTTTTAAGCATTCCACCTATTTGATGGCAATTTGTGATGACTGGATGGATCTGAGAGGGAGATAAGTGCGATTCTATAAAATTTTAGTTCCAGCTGTATTAGCTAATGATGTGTTTTTAATGTGTTTCCTGTGTATTTCTGTTATGCTACTATTTTTGGGATTATGGTAGGAGGAAGGCCAAATGACCAGGTTTGCCATGCTGACGGTTCCTTTCTAATTGTGAATTCCTTCTTGTAAGGAAACAGATGAGCTTCCATGCATTAGGTGACTGTAGCTACTGTGTATTAAATACACAGAGAACAAAATTGAAAGGGAGTCGCACAGAGGTAGAGCAAAACATAGAAAGCATAGAGAAAGGGGATTCCTAGAGGCACAAGTAGAGGAACGCTCAGAGAGATCTCAAAGAGAAGCTTGAGAAGCCCAAGGATGCTCAGTGAATACTCAAGAAGAGTAAGAGAATGTTGAGTGATGTGCAGAGGTAGTCTGCGGAGTGAGGAAGGCTTGCGGAGAGAGAAAGGCTCAGTGAATTCTCAAAGGGAAGCTCAGAGAGCCATAGAGCCAGAGCACTTGATAGAGGCATAGCCACTAGAGGTTGAAGGCAAAGCTGCAGAGCTAGAGAGCCCAAATGGACTTCTAAAGAGCCATGAAGTTGCATTGAAGTTCAGAACAACAAAGAGATTGAAATGATCAAGCTATTGCTTGTGTCTGATGTGTACTGAAGACAAAAGAAGGAATTCCAGAGACAGTTAAAAGAATTCTGAGAGTGTTGGTGCAAGCCAAGAGCTTAAGATAGCCCGGAGCACTGATTGAAGGAATCTAGTC
The DNA here is from genome assembly GCA_000404065.3 of Pinus taeda. Classification (NCBI taxonomy): domain Eukaryota; kingdom Viridiplantae; phylum Streptophyta; class Pinopsida; order Pinales; family Pinaceae; genus Pinus; species Pinus taeda. Next base: position 34,195 of record APFE030774934.1, read on the forward strand.
CAAAGAAGCCTAGATCTGTCTGTAGAGTATGGACAACCAGTGGGATAGGATGGTATTCTAAGCCGAATGGTTCAGTTGTAAACCATTGGAGTTGAGTCAAAGATTTGTAAAAGAATTCAGACCATAATCCCAAAGAGTCTAATTGAGTTGATTAGAGCTCAAGAAGACGTAGCCCAAGATATCAGGGTGAACTCCATATTGTATTGTTGCCTTATGTGTTTGGTTATTTGCTCCTTTATTTACTGTTATATGTATTTTATATCAGTTTTAGCAAATGAAGTTGAGGCACATGAACAGTTAAAGTACAAACATAAGCATACACCTATTCAAGTTATTTATTCTGCAAATTGTCAATCTTAAGTTAGATCTTGGGAATATATAAGCTTTGGAGTGGGAGAGGTTCTTGTAGGTTTGACAAGAAGCCTTTAGTGCCCCATATTCAGATCAGGTGGTATCGGAGCCAAGTTTGATTAACTCCACCTTCAAAGAAGGTGATATCAGATCAAGTTTCTTGATTGACAAAGCAATCTATATGCTTGTTTGACTTGGAAGGTGTTCAAACAATAGAAAGAATTTAGTTGTTTTAGTATTTGTAAGCTAATTGTTGTTTGAGTTTGCAGAGGTGAAGGGAAAGCTATTGATGGCTAAGTCTAGGGGAGGACAAGAAGGAAGAAGGGCTGAAGGCATTCTTCTTTTCCCAAAGGACCTCAAAGCAATCCTTGAAGCACAATAGGTTTGTTGCAAAAGGTTGCTTGAATAAGCTCTTTGTTAATATTGTTTGAAGTTCTTGTGTTCATTTTGATAATGACTACTTCTATAAGTGAGTCCTCAAATTCTTCTTTCTTCACAAGATTCCTTGATTAAGACATGAAGCAATACTTATTCACCATGATGGATATGGTGAGAGAAATGTCTGAGGATGGAAGGAAGAGTACCAAAGTTAGAGAGCAGTTGAATTCCATGAAGGAAGAGAAGCAGTTACTTTCTAACAAATTGCAGGAAATGGAGAGACAACTTCATATTGCAAATATGAACCTGTAAAGGATGCATGAATTGGAGACATAGCTCTTTGTTGCAAAAGAAGCCTTAGTCAAGTATCAGCTTGAAGAAGAGGTAAACAATTCCAGTTTGTCTTCAATTTCCTCTAAGAATGTTTATGTTGGTTCTTTTGAAAAACATACAAGAGGCATAGGTTCCAAGCTAATGTCCAAGATGAGATATGAAGGAAAAGGCTTGGGAAAACATGCACAGGGTATTGTTGAGCCAATAATCATTGAGGAAAGGCCTAAGTATTTGGGTCTTGGCTATGGATAGTCTTATGGAGAAAGTTCCAAAGCTACCATGAAGACAATTGAAACAGTTCTAAGGAGGCGTTTCATTGCAGATCTTCTACCTCAAGAGTGTGAAGATTGTATTCTTGAGGAATGCAATAGTGTGAAGCATACTTTGTAGAAATAAGGTGCATATTAGCATACACTTGAGCCAGAGAGTTGTGGAAAATCTGACAGCCTAGAAGAGATTGATGGTGTTCCAAAGGGAGTTACTTCTTCATTCAATTCACCTCCTCATGAAGGCAATAAAGGTGAAAAAGAAAGGTATAAATCTGGTTCTAACCATATTCCTTTTGATTATGTTCAACATGGTAAATTTGCATATAAGCATGGGAAAATAATTGCATGTTCCTTTTGTGGTTTGGATAACCATAATGTTTCTAGATGTTGGAAGAGAATGGCCACATACAGGAAACTTTTGAAGGAAAGGAAGCAAGAAGCCAAAGTTCCATTAGACAAGGCAAATCATGTTGTCAAGAAGATGCACATGTATTGCACCTACTACCATAAGCAAGGACATATTGCTGCAAAATGTTGGACTCTGAATCCAACAATGCTTCCATGAAACTTGAAGAAGGTGGAAAGAAAGAATGGCAAGAATGGAAAGGAAGTTTCCATGAATGATGTGTTTCAGGATGATTCACATGTTGCTGTTGATATGCAAATAAAGGAAGGACCTTTGATATGGATTGGTATGAAATGGTTAGAGTTCTTATCCAATTAAGATTGCATGTCTATTGATATAATGCATTTATTTGCATTTCTTTGTTAATGAGATGTAGGTCGCAAGATTTTACCAAGAAGGGGAATGGAAAAGTTCAGTAGGAAACTCACTTTATTGCTGCAACATTATGTTCATTTCAACTTTGAAAGTATAGTGTACTTAAGAAAAAGTTGAAGGATGAAACATTATATTTCATTTCAACTTCGAAAGTATAGTGTACTTAAGTGAAAGTTGAAAGATGAAATGCATGCATAAGCTTGATATGCATGAACATAGGGATGTTGATGATTGCCCTTGTATTTAAACATGTATGAGTGATTAACTTGAAGGGTTGATTACTTTTTCGTAAAAATGCATGTAATGCAATATTGACTTTGAAAAAGTTGATTTGGTATCCAAGATGGAGATAATGATGAAGTGTTTCATCTTTGAAAAAAGAACTTTAGAATTCTTTTTCTACATGCTTAACTTGAAGGGTCAATTGTGTTAAAGGTATGTTTTATTGGTTTGTTATCTGGTCAATCATTTGTATGCAGATGTAAATACATGGAGATAATGCACAAGATGTGAAATCTGTTTCTTTTGATGAAGCAAGAGTTTAGGCCATCCTGTTGTTTTCTGTAATCCTGGTGTTGTTAATAGCTGTTGTTGACAATATGTCAAATAGGTACAAATGAAAATTTTGTGAATCAAATGTAACTTCACATTGGTTTGAGCCACCTTGGATCAATGATCAAGGCAGAGAAGTTCAAACTACCTTTTGTGACCTTCTCAACAGGAAGTCAAGGAGGAACACAGTTCTTCCCAAGAAGACAAGCACATCCAGGAAGGGAGTGTTCAAAGGCTTTGGTTCAGAGGCACTATGCAAGGCATGTGTATGGAGGCTAAAATAAGAGGGTGAGGTATTCTCATTTACTATTCAGATCAGTATATCAGTCTTTTGGAGTCCAAAATCTTTTTAGCAGGAAGGCATTATCCAAAATGGATCTAGAATAAACTCTAAGTCAAAATCTTCCTCACAGAGGAAAATGAAATTGAAAGGATGCTCTTTAAAATAGTTTCATTGCATAGAACTCTTAATTTTGAATCTAACACAATTTGAATGGGTGAAAATGGACTTCGGATGAAGAAGTTATTGTAAAAAGAAATTGCCCATTGTCCTTTGAAAAAGAGGCATTTTCTTATTAAATGGGACTTAAGAGAAATAAAGGCTTCTATGGAAAAATCGCATCAGAATGTTTGAAGGGTAGAGCAGCAGGCCTTAAGGGCTCCTCGATAGCAATCTCTAATATATCGCATTGGAGGAAGGCCTTCGCACGATATCAGAACCCTGGGCAAGTGATTTGCGATAGCACGATCGGCGATCGGGCAATCGAAGGAGCCGAGACACAAACCCACACCAATAGCGATATGCCGATGTGATGGGGCTGATAGCAATATGCGATACGCCAATATTAGCGATCGGTGATCAGGATTGCAACCATACAAAGGGTTGTTGACATGTGATATTGCGATGAGCGATGATGCGATCGTATCTGGACCATTGGATCGTGAGTTTGATCAGAGGGTGGAGGATCAATGGTGCATATTGCATCGTTGTTGTCTTAAGTCCATGGACTGGAGCTCCTACCTGTTGCAATTACGATTTACGATTAGGGTGCGGACCCGATAGGACTATAAACACAATTGCATATAATTTGAAATCTAAAATTTCAGATTTTCTGTGTATTCCTGTGTATTGATGTTTTTGGCCATTTCTTGGGTTTTAAGCATTCCACCTATGTGATTGTGATTTGCAATGACTGGATGGACCTAAGTCGGAGATAAGCGTGATTTTATAAAATCTGAGTTCTAAGTGTATTGGTTAATGATGTGTTTTTAACGCGTTTCCTGTGTATTTCTGTTATGCTACTGTTTTTGGGATTATGGTAGGAGGAAGGCCAAATGACCAGGTTTCCTGCACTGATGGTTCCTTTCCAATTGAAAACTTGTTGGGTGTGGAGCATGATTATTTAGAGGTCTTTGTTTCAGCCGGATGTATACCCCAGGAAGTTTGTACACCCCTCCACGCGGGGGGGACTTATCCCCCCTATGGGGGTTCGGGGGGAATGATCCCCCTCGGCTAGGGGGTCCTAGGGCTAGCGGTCCCCCAGCAGGGGTTTCGGGGGCAGCACCCCCAAAGCTAAAAACAAATGTAAAATTGCCTTGTAAAAGTATAGTAATTTCTAGTCAATCTAGGTCATTCATTAGGCGGATGATCTGACGGTAGAACTTATGTTTAGTTTAGCGTTTTTTTCCCTAAAAGGCAACCCCTCTCTTTGTATGAGGGCATTGTATTGAGGTTGTGTAATAGATGTGTATTCTCTGAGCGAGAAATAGAGAGGTGAGACTGTGAGAGAAAACTGAGGATATTACAACGGATCTGCTGTAGGTTGTGTCTCTTCATTTTGTTGGATAACAAAAAGGAAGGACTGGCTGTTCGGGGTGGACATAGCCCAAACTGGGTGAACTACATATATCTGTGTCTCTCTAGTTTTATGCATTTTCTGTGTTTATATTTCTGCTATATTTTACGTGTTCCATTGCTCTGGAATATATAATTTCCTAGCAAAACTGCTTCTTGTAAGGAAACAGTCAGGGTTCCATGCGTTAGGTGATTGTAGCTGCTGTGTATTAAATACACAGTGAACATAATTGACAGGGAGTCACACGGAGCCCAAGAAAAACACAAAAAGCATAGAGAAAGGGGATTCCTAGAGGCACAGGTAGAGGAATGCTCAGAGATAAGCTCGAGAAGCCTAGGGATTCTTAGTGAATACTCAGGAAGAGTAAGAGAATGCTGAGTGATGTGTAGATGTAGTCTGCGGAGCGAGGAAGGCTCACGCAGAGAGAAAGGCTTAGTGAATGCTCAAAGGGAAGCTGAGAGAGTCGTAGAGCTAGAGTGCTTGACATAGGCATAGCCACCAGAGGTTGGAGGCAAAGCTATAGAGCCAAAGAGCCCAAATGGACTTCTAAAGAGCCATGAAGCTGCAATGAAGTTTAGAACAACAAATAGATCGAAATGATCAAGTTGTTGTTGGTGTTTGATGTGTGTTGAAGATATAAGAAGGAATTCTAGAGATAGTTAAAAGAATTTTGAGGGAGTTGGTGCAAGCCAGGAGCTCAAGATAGCCTGAAGCGCTGACTGAAGGAATCTAGTCCAAAGAAGCCTAGATCTGTCTGTAGAGTATCGACAGTCAACAGGATAGGATGGCATTCTAAACCCAATGGTTCAGTTGTAAACCACTGGAGTTGAGTCAAAGACTTGTAAAAGAATTTAGACCATAATCCCAAAGAGCCTAATCGAGTTGATTAGAGATCAAGGAGACGTAGCCCAAGATATTAGGTGAACTCCATATTATATTGTTACCTTATGCGTTTGCTTATTTGCTGATTTATTTACTATTATATGTATTTATATCAGTTTAAGAAAATCAAGTTAAGGCACATGAAAAGTTAAAGTACAAACACAAGCGTACACCTATTTCAAGTTATTTATTCCACAATTTGTCAATATTAATCTAGATCTTGGGGATATATAAGCTTTGGAGTGGGAGAGGTTCTTGTAAGTTTGAAAAGAAGCCTTTAGTGCCCCATTTTCAGTTCATCAACTGACTGTTAACTCACTATTAGTTCCTCAAACAGTTTGGAACTAATTTAACTGGACTTAACTCAGTAAACTGAGTTAACTAATTACAACTCAAATATAACTCGGTCTTATCTCCTTAATTTAAGCGATAACTCTTGCATGACTTCAGAAAGACTTCTAACTTGAATTTCTCCAACTAATTAATTTAAAATAAATTAATTAATCATTTCCAAGTAGCTATTGAGACTAAATTCAATTTTAATTCATAATTTAATTCAAGGACAAATTAAATTGGAATATTCTTGTTGCCATATTTCAACATTTGATTTCTTGTGCTTTTGGTTTTATGCTGACTCTAACTTGCTCTCTTATAAGTGTTAGTGGTAAATTTATAATCGAATGTGCCAAAAATATACTTTTAACCACTAAAAAATGAAGTGGTCTAACAACTTGAAATAGGTAAAAAATATTCCATATTGTGATGTTAAATGTATGTCTTCAAATCCATGCACAAAACTATTAGAAAACCCTACACAAATACCAAAAACTGGAAAATATAACAACATTACAAGATATTTCTCAATGGAGAAGTCTATATTTTATTAAAGGAATAATATTTAAAACAACACTTCGGAGTTATAAAGTGTTCACATGGGCCAATACCATCCTCATCTATGGGATGGGTTATTTCATCCCCTTGCTGCAAAATGTTACTCCTCTCTCCTGTGTATGCAAGTGACCAACAGAATGGTAATAAGAAAATGTGAGAACTCAAGTAGAGACTTAAAAAGCTTTAGGATAAAAATAAAGATGAATATTATGATCATGTGTAAATTGTGAATGAAAACCCTCTCTATTTATAACAAAATCCTAGATTATACTAGATCTAGTCAAATAATAAAACATTGTGTTGGCCAAATCAAGGTCTAACCATTATGAGTATTTTATTATTTTTTGGATAGGAAAATATTAGAAAAATGGTAAATAATATTTATTTAGTTAACTAACTCAAAAAATAATGATTAATTGAGTTAATTAAGGAAATTGGGTGAAATATTTAATAAATTAAAATGATTTATTAATTATCTCTATGTGATGTGGTTAAAGCCAGTTAGAAACAATTATTAAATGATTATTTAATAACTATTTCCAAGGAGAAAAGTGAAATGATTAAGAAATAATAAATAAATAATGATTTATTTAATTGTTCCTATGGAAATAGTAAAAGTTGGTGAAAATAAAATTATTTATTTTCACATAAATGGGTAAATATATAAAAATAACATGAAATTAATTACATAATCTTCTAGGTTTTTTTCAAGTGGGCAAGTTAAATGGAAATAACTTAGAGAATGTGGTCCAATAAATTATTTCTTACCTAAAAGTTGTTTTTAATGTGTAAAACCCATATTAAATCGTGTATTTCACACATCCCAGTGGAAAATGGATAGGTGATCACTTTTTGGGTGATAACAGATTCCCCCCAATGTATGAGTGTTAGGAACACATCATATGACCAAAATACATTGTAGTTTTCCTTTTGTTGGACACTGAAGGAGGGTATATATATATAGAAACACACCCACACACACACACACACACACACACACACAAACTCACTATAGCAAAGGGAAGAACCACATGTGGAGAAGGCGATACCTACTTGTTAAAAAAAATTCTCTGTGTGGTGTGTACATGATCGCAGTGAGAAGGGGGATGCATAACCATACCCGCTAAGACAATTCAGTACAAAATATAATGGTGTCCCAAACAATGTAGGTCTGAATAAAATAATACATAATACATGATGTGTTAGTATCAATGGGCCATAAAATAATACAATGATATATAAAGTCCAATATACATGTGCCTAGTGTGTAAAGGCTAGGACTAACAATGAATATTGGTGAACAAAGTACATAGGACTAGGTTCCCCCAAGGAGATGAGAAGGGGAGATCACAACTAAAGAAACCCTACTATAAAGGAAAGGGCTTCTAAGATATAAATGAGCTAGCTAAAGGAGGGGCTCATGTAGTGGGTTCTATGATCAATGAAAATTGAGCCAGTAAAATATATCGAACTACATCTAACGCTGGATCAGGAATTGATAATGGTTGGGCATGTGGGGGAATACCTAAAGGGCCACCCCCTCATGACATCTGGGAATATATCACACTCTCCTAGTAAATGATAAGTGATCGGCCTCACTAATAGGTATATAATAAGGCCCATCTGGCCATCCTTTGTTGGGCATGGAACCCCCCTAAGGCATGTTTTGGGGCTTAAAGCCCAAGTTTTGACTGAATCTTTTTGTAAAAGCTCCATGAATTACGGACGCGGGGTGTGAAAGTATAATAGAGTCACAGGGTTGTCCACCCTAGTTTTGTAATGTAATGTTGGTTGGACAGACCTACCCATGGTCCATAGACCATGGGATTGTATAAATAGAGTGAGGATCTAAGTGTAAAAGAAAACCAATAAGGAATAGAAGAAAAGCATGAGAAGTATAAGTGATTGAGTCGAAGTGTAAAGTGTGTCTGTGGGTCGTAGAGTAGGAGAAGGCTCTGCAGCTGAGTGCGCAGAGGCCTAGTAGCCCGCAGCTGAGTGCGTGGACCCCTGCAGCTAAGTGAACAGGACAAGTCGAGTCTATAACCGTTGGAAGAATCAATAAAGAGAAGTTTGCTATAATTCTGTGTATATTTTCCTGGTTTAATGCATGATTGGATATACTTTGCAAGTATACTATTTATTTACTGCGCGGTCGTGTATGAATGTTTTGTATTGCTAATTATAACTTAATAAATTCAAGTAGGAAGAAGGTAATTGATTAACACTGGAAGATAAGTAAGATATTTGGTAATAGTGCAGAGCACGACACAACCCCTGGTTAGGGCTGCTCGAAGGTAGTGTATCAAGCTGCAAGAGACGAGAAGTGTGCGAAGCAACCTATGCACAGGAACAAATAGAGAACAAGTCGTATCTCTCAGACATCTCAAGGGTGCAAAAACTTGGTTCTAGCACCCTACCATACTACTTCGGGTGAGACCTCAGTCCGCGCTCCGTAGATTGTTGTTGAACGGGCTAGTAGTACAAGGATTTGTTTGGCTGATCAACTCCGAACCTGTGTCAGGCCCCAACAAGAAAATAAATGGTTTTGTTGCCGGGACCGGGATCTACATAGAGATGTCTGAAGTCATATCAATGGAATTTGAAAAAGAAAGGAATTGAATATTGGTTGGACGAAAAGATTCACGAGTTCGCGCCGCAGGAAAACAAGAATTTGCGACTATCAAAGGAAGAGTGGTTAGATTGTTACTTGTATCTGCAGATCCATGAAATTTTCTTTGCATCCTTCCCCACTGAGTTGTACGAGTGGATCACAAAGCTAGCAGATAGCCAAGGAAGGTGTAAACTCGACAAACCTATTGTGTGGACTCTAAACTTGTTGTGCAAACTGGAAGCATCGAAAGATGAGACCATGCATGCAGTCAATCACTAGCTCGATTGAATCATAGGAGGATTCATCACCGAATTCATGGTAGATACTTCAATCAGCTATAGCGAGGTAGAATGACGCTTCCTCAAGGGACTGTGAGGTAAGTACGTTAAAGTTTTGAAGACTTGGATTAAAATGCTACCATGTGAAAAGCAGGTTATGCAAATAAATTGATGTTTGGGGCTATGCGAAGTGGGAGAATCTACAGAAATGAAGGTAGCATAGAACTAGAAACTAGACCCTTGATTTGACCTCCATGAGGGGGTGAAGAAGAGCTCGCGAAGGTCTCACCAAGAAGTGTGATCAATCTGATAAGGAAGATAATTCCGTACATACCACCCCCACCGACACAACCACTAGTTTCACCATCTTCACCCCCATCTTCACCCATACCACCTCCGTCACCACCACGGAGTAGTATGGCAAGCGCGATAAAGCTACCAGTGTTCAAGGGAGTAGGGAATGAAGATCTAGACCAATTTTGGTTCATGATAAAATTTGTATGGGAAGCACAAAATTTCACGGACAATAATATAAAGAAGGCAACGTTGGTCAGCACTCTGCAGGATTATGCGCTGACTTGGTACATTAAGCATTCCAATGACAATCCGAATGTGGGGATTGCAGATATCCAAGTTGTGCTAAACAAAGAATTTAGTAGGTCAAAGTCCGAGGCACAGTCGATCATTGGATTTAAGGAAATCACAATGCTACCAGGCAAGACCCCTTGGGAGTTGGATCAGCGACTGAAGTGCACAATTCATGAAGCTAACATGACATTGATAGATAGACAACACCACAAATGGTTTGTAGCATCATTCACATCGCATCTAAGGAACGCGTTGTCACAACAGAGGTTTACAACTTGGGCTGAGGCCTTGGAGGTCATAGTGAGATTGCACGAGACTCCGATACAAGATCCCAACCTCGGAGTCTAGCAGATTCACACGTAATTGAGAAACTTATGCCTGGAGATGTAGAGTTTGAAACGGGATAGGACAACTCACCTAAAGACACGCGATGAGGTATGGGGCATAAAATGCAAGGGCTAGGGGCATGACAAGGACCATTTCCCAGTGTTCGCGAACTACTTTGTAGGATGAGGGGCTATACCACTAAGATCGAAGACACAAGTAGGACCAAGTGCAGTGCCTGCACTATGGTGCATGATTTATTAGATAAAAGGAAAGCATGCTACAGATAACTGCCATCTATCATAGAAGTATACGCATAATTCACAATAGTCGTTCTGTGATTTTTGCACGTCATTAGGACATGATGAGCGCACCTGTAGGAGTTATGAGCTGATGATGGATCGAACTCCTACCTATAGAGTTTAGGCTGAAACATGGCCCCTCGATCAAAACACAAGAATGGTGCACACTAGATTTTAGGGGTGTGGATGAGGCCAAGGTGGAGGGGGGCCAAGAAGAGGTCACAGACAACTAATATGTTACAATTGCGGAGAAATAGGGCATTATTTCCGTGATTGTACGAATCCAATGCAATAATCATGCTTGTATTATATGTTGTTTGACCATGAGAAAGAGGATTATCCCACACTGATAGTGAGGATGCGTGATAAAGGAGCATTCCAACCTCCCCCAACTCAGAACTTGCAAATGATGAGGTTTGAGGTGCACGAGGAAGACCCTAATGTAAATATCGTGCTCCAGAGTGGTATTACGACAAGGGATGACAAAGGCAAGCAACTTGAAGAAAGCACCTGGGTTCGTAAGGCTCCAACGAAGGAACCAAAATTTGATTTGGAGCACGCGAAGGAGACCTTCATTGAAGTTAAGAAGAGCTTCGCTAATGCCTCCACTTCAGGAAGTAAAGATAGACTGGAGCCAGAAATGGACCCATCAATGCTCACTACATTCTTAGAGACATGCATGAAGCTGTTGCGCAAAAACAAGGCTATAAAGGGGTTGTAAGAACTCATAACTAAATGTGTTATGACTGCCCCAGGAGAACCGCACGTAGTTCAGAAGCTCAAGAAGCACACGACACGCACAGGAAGGGAGATGAGATTGACCGCGTAGATCGGGGAATATGAGATGGACCAAGTGATTCTGGATCTAGGATCTGACGCTAATGTCCTGCCAAAGAAGACATGGGAGCGGATGGGTAGGCCTATGCTGCAATGGTCTCTTATCCAAATACGGATGGTGAACCAGCAAAAGATCCTACCTATGGGGAGATTGCAGGGAATCACAGTAGATATCGAAGGAGCGAGTGCGCTAGTAGATTTCGAAGTGATAGAGATTGTTGATGACACTAATCCCTACCCCATACTATTGGGAATAGATTGGACCACTGACATGAATGGAGTGATAAATCTAAAGAAGTGGAAGATGATCTTTGAGAAAAAGTCTCTACACGTGGTGGTACCTTTAGACCCTGCAGAGGGATCATGCTATAGAGAGCCAGTGTGCGACTACGTTAACGAAGATGACTTGGAATACATCTACAAGATAACCGCACATGAGCAGGACTAGGTAAATCCAACTGCAGATGGCTGAATCTCATGGGAGTGCGAAAGCTCCTGCACATCCGATTTTGAGAAGGAGATAGAACAATGGAAGAACTAGTTACACGAGGTAACCACGCTCAACTGTAACATGATGACAAGGTCGCTGCACTACATAGCAATAGAGGTAGGAGATCTACCTACGTATTATGGATTAAGCGAGGTGGATGAATTCCTGACAAAATTTGAAAAAGAAGTGCTGGAACAACAACGCTTCGGTGCTCTAAAGCGGGTACTACGTGCTACACCCGTGAGGTGGTGGGGTACGTACCAAAGAAGTTTTAAGGGTTGGCGCGACTGCCGAAGGATGATGCACATGCGATTTGGGAAGCCTCCGATGCAATTAATAGACAAAATTGTCGAACGAACTAACCCGTGCACCCCTATCTAGGTGGATATAGGCATATGGTGTGAAACCTGCATGAATGCACACCGTCCTCATGGTATGGGACCCGATCAGTAAGCAGGTGCAAGTAAGGCAATTGCATGAACAACCTGTTCGGTTGGGACCACGAAGTATGGAAAGACCAAGTGTGCAGAAGAATATCCATGCAGAAGCTATTAACAAAGTACACGAAGCACTGAACAAGGTCCACAATGTGAAGCAAACTGACTGGGAACTGTGCGTACCAGCAATTCTTTGGGATTAAAGGACCACGTGCAAAAACCTAACTATGTAGGCATCACCAAGGCTGGAGTATGAAGCGACCATAGTAAGCCCTATAGTACTTGGATAGCTTAGACCACACATGATGGAACTAGTAGATACGATGCTTCGCGGAACCTTGGAAGCAGAAATCCAATAGGGAAATTTTAGACTCCAAGAACTTGAAGAAGAAAGGATACGATTAAGGAAGAAAAGTGCTCTGGTGGACGCAGAAGTCAAGAAGTTCGAGGATGAGATAAAGGAAGATTTTTTTGGAAAAAATATCAAGGTGATAAGGCAGGATGCATACAACCACGATGATAGGTTTAAGGCCTATCACCATGAATTGATCAGTCTGATGCCTTTGCTTGGACCGCACATTGCTAAACGTATTGACCAGGGTAGTGCATTGTAGATGGTAGAGTGCGCGATGCCAACCATAACAATAAAAGGTGGGTATTCTCCAGGAAACATGATGAATGATAGGATGAAACTTCACATGGATGTTGTGACCACCAGACTAGCTGAAGGAAGCACAATCTTAGCGCCCCAGGTAGTTGAAAGGGAGCACGAGACTATAAACTATTATGCGCGGGAGTTGCATGATGTTGGAGCTAGGCGCAGAAGCAAAGAGTCACAAGGTCCACGACCACACATGGGGGGATGCGCTACCCTGTGGGTTGCTACTAAAGTCACTATTCATGACGGGATGCTCGACTTGAGACCAAATAGAGTGGGCGGCAGGCATTTAAGACACGAATTATGGGCAAGATTTGGGAAACTATGCCGCCAAGGGAGCATTAATGAACCAGATTTGGGGGGAACGGTCGAATTCAAATTCAAAAAGTGCTATAAATTACAAAGGGCTACCCAAGAAACAACACTTGGTTAGTTGCGAATTGAGCTATTGAGCAGAGCCTTGATTGTTGTGTGCCGAGTGTTGATTGAGTGCCTGAGTTCGCAAGTGCTATATTTTTGGATGGACACAATGGCAACAGATGAGGATGTTATGGAGATAATAGAACTGACTGTCGAAGAGGCCGTGTAGGCTCTGACTGTGGGGGATGCTCCAGAAGGTGCCAGGATTGTGACAAAAATCTAGAAATCACCATGCATGCCAAGACCCAAGAAGGAAAAACAAGCGATGGTTCCTGTACATGTGTCGCCACGGAACTCGCTGCGCACCGAGCTATCAATGGTGGACAAAGGGAAAGCTGTCACCATAGAGATCGATGAAGAAGAAGACCTGGAAGACCTAATTGTTGAAGAGGATGAGGACGAAGGCATGGAGAAGGAAACTGAGCCTGCACACCCCTCGACAAAGTTGCCTGCCTATGTCCCCCCACAGAAAGGAAAGGCTAGAGTGCCCAAGGACCTTGACAAGACCAAGAGCTCACTCCAGACCCCACTCCTCCTAGACAATATTATTTTTGAGGGCATGCACCTAGGATGGGTGTCGAGCTTAAAATTCGAAGATTGGAACCTCGCGGACCATGAGAAGTTCCCTCACCTTGCGACCTTGCACCTCATGAAGCCCATGCAGAACATCGCAGTGGGGGTTACAGAATTAGTGCTCCAAAAGTGGTTACACTGAGTGGAAAGGGCTAGGCTATTGGACCTGCTCTAGGTGCTGCATTTCCACCACACCTATCTCCATCACGACATACGTGATTCACTGCATTTCTCGGCTTCCATGCAAAGGAGAGGACCTCGTGCACATCTCGGAAGGGAAAAGCAATGACTTGGCCATCGCGAAGGCCATGAAGAAAAAGAACAAGTTGGGAAAGAAGAAGAGGGGCTACGCCATATCCAACATCAGTGACAAAGCAATGAAAGTGGCAACCCAAATACTAGCCAGTAAGGTTATGCACAAGTTCCACGCAGACGAGGTACCCACACCAACAGTAGGACTAGCTGAGCAGTGTGTAGAGGGGGTCTATTTTAATTGGTCCAAAGTCCTTTGCAAGGAGTTTTTAGAGAATTTCCATGAAGCTCAGGAATAGGGCAAAAACTATCAACTATGCATGGCTTCTGCTATCCATAGTGCTCGTGGCAAGGGAATTACCAAAGAATAGTCAATTCCCCATGATTGACAGAGATCTGTCGGAGGCCACGAAGTACACTTCACTCTGGGACACAAAGGATGCCACTAGAATCCGCGATAGTAAAATATTTTGGGTGTTCATGGAGATGAACCTTAGAATGGGGATCAACCGCAAGCCTTGGTTGCCACCCACTATTTACAGTAGCCTTCAAAATTTTGCGAAATTGAAAGTGGACATCCATAGCATTTACATTAGAGCATGCAAGGACCTGACCAAATAATGGAGGAAACTACCCTTTGTAGGCATAGATGATGTCATCTTTAACATCCTAGAGACATAGATGTTGGAGTGGTGCACTCCAGACATCACAGAGATAAAGAAGTCAAGGACACAAAGAAAGAAAGGCTAGGCCAAGTTGCACATCCCACAATTGGAAGAAAAGTAAAGGAAGGAGGCAATAGCAGTAGAAGTGTGGGTGGTGCGATATGCTGCAAAAATAACAACTAAGTAGGAAAAGGCCACAACAGTAGCTATAGCAACACAGGAGGTAACTGCGAAGGCACGCGAGGGCCAAACATTGCCTTCGCATGGGAAGTAGAGGAAGAAGAGGGAGGCATGGACCCACAAACCACATCAACACAGTTGAAGTACTAGCACCCAGCCGAGCGGATAGGGTTGCATAAGAAGGTTAAGGCATCAAAGTTGTCTATTGACCCTATCACCCTAACCGAGGGAGATCTGCACGACATCGACAAGACAGTGTGTGATGTCACCTCTAAGGCCCTCCAAACATTCATGCAGGAGAACCAGATTGTGTTGGGGGCCCTCAGAGTGTAGTTGCAAGAATTACAAGTGTGCCCTCCTCAGGTTGGTACCCTTTCAAACAACCTCGTAGTTGGAACAACGCCAGCAGAACAAATGATGCACAGATAGGTGACGAATACCATACTGCTGCCGGAAGGGGCACTACTGACAACAAATGAGGCCGGCAGGCCTACAGTCAATGTGTTGAAGGGTCTGAGTATCAATATGGATGTACTCCAATGAGAGACCTTATATGTTTTGCAGGATGGGATAAATGCAGAGCTATGACCTAGGGACAGTTGCACATTGCATGTCCTCAATGAGCAGAAAATCAATGTGGAACAATTGAGCTTGTAGCACGACGAAGTGGTGTCACAGAATGAACAACTGGTATAGGTAATAGATGAAGCTTGCCAAAGCATCCCAGAGCTGGCCATCCCAACAAACATACTAGTAGTTGCGCGCATCGACAGGTTAGCAGCAAGGGTACGTGAGGCGTGGGAAGAAATGTCAAAGGTTTAGCTAGAGTTGAACCTTCAAATTGCCAAGCTACAGTTAAAGGTGCAACCGTCCACCCCTCCAGAAGTCAGAGAACATCGAACTAGCAGTGGGACTTGATGAAATTGGCAGTGCAGTACAAGACTACACCAGCATGTTGGAAGAATCATTTGAGGTTCTCACAAATCTGTAGGAGGACCCCAACATCTACCGCTTAGAGATAGAGGTGCGAGAACTCCAACAGCAGTATGACAGTGTTAAAGGAACTACACAGATGGGGGCCCTCACTCAAAGGCTCGTGTAGATGCAATAGGCTAAAGCGCTGAAAGAGCAGGTGGGCACGACACGACACAAGGAAGCAGTCCTGAAGGCGTGCATTCAACCCTAGATTGACGAGGCCTTCACCATCACAACAGAAATTGAAGGCAAGCTCACACACATGTAGGGGATGCACTCACTAATGCAGAGAAGCACTACCAACACAGAGATCTCAGAACAACATATGCTACAGATCCAGCAAGCAGTAACTCAGTGCACTACTCACCTTGCCGTAGTTCAAGAATAGTTGGAGGGACTCCACGCAAAGATCTCTGCATCGAAAGAGTGACTCAAGGGCGAGTCACAATGTTTGTGTGGACCTGTTAGGTATGGAATCCCCCCAAGGCATGTTTTGGAGCTTAAAGCCCAAGTTTTGACCGAATATTTTTTTAAAAGCTCCGTGAATTGCAGGCGCGGGACACAAAAGTATAATAGAGCCACAGGGTTGTCCACCCTAGTTTTTGTAATGTAATGTTGGTTGGCTAGACCTACTAAATAGAGTGAGGCTTTAAGTGTAAAAGAAAACCAATAAGGAATAGAAGAAAAGCATCAGAAGAATTAGTAATTTAGTTAAAGTGTAAAGTGTGTCTATGGGTCGTAGAGTAGGAAAAGGCTCTGCAGCTGAGGGCGCTGTTGAGTCTTGAAAATGCAATTCATTTCCATTACACTTTCACTATTATGTCCATTATATCACCTCCATTTCACTACTATGTCA